>OY829914.1:157540278-157697778 GCA_963691935.1 Nephrotoma guestfalica
ATAAATACAATTCTAAATTCAAAAAGTACGAATTGATAGTACTAACATAATTTTATATACCGAAAGATTTGTATTTTGTGGGTATTATTTGCCTTGTCAAAAAAATTATATCAAAAAATGTTAATAAAAATTAAAAGCAAAATTTGTGCGTTATACTGTATACATATGTATACAGTGCTGGGAAAAAAAATTTGCAAGTTGGAGTCTTTTTTTGCTATAATTACAAAACTTTTGAAAGCAATTGGCTTATTGTTTCATTTTAAATATATACATATATGACATAATTTTTTGAAAAAAATAATTTACCTGCAATTTAGGGGAAAACCCCGAAAAATGCCAAAATATTCAAAATACGTTGATTGGAGTTAAAGTATTGGAATAAATTAAACACCTATTTTTTAATTTTTTTTTTTTTGCTTTTTATTGATTTATAGAAGTTCTAGCTTTAATATTAATATTTTGTTGGACAGCCATTTACTTTTATTACAGCGGTACACCTCCGATTCATTGAACTTGATAAATTTTTCAAAGTCATAGGAGGTATGGATTTAAACAAACTTTTTAAAGCTTGAATCGATACTGGGCGCTTTCTTGCTACTTCTAGCTTCATTATAGGCCAAATATTCTCAATTGGATTTAAGTCTGGATTATACGTGGGCCAGCTCAACACATCGATACTTCTTTCTTTGAAGTACTTTTTTATCTTTAAATGAAGAGATTAGAAAAAAAACAAGTTTTTAACAAATTATTTATGTTTATCTGAAAGGCAATTTTTCTATCTACAATTCAAAATTAATAACTCACAACTTTGGCGGTATGGCACGGAGCATTGTCTTGTTAAAAAATAAACTTGCAAGTCTCGCCAAAAAGCTTTAACACAGAAGGCTCAAATTCGTTGTGTAGGACCTGCAGATAAACAGCTGCTGTAATGCTGGAACTAAGTAAGCACCGGTTTCATTTCCAGAAAAGCATCATCAGACCATAACTCCTTCATTTTTCGGTGGAAGTCTTAAAAGACATTCGTTGCTAAGCCTCTCGTCCGGTTTTCTTCTTACGAGAATTCTTCCATCGCCAACATGCAGTTTGAATCGGAGAAAATCACATCATTCCACATCTCTGGAGTCCAAGAAACATGCTCCTGGACCCATAGAAAACGTTTTTTTTCACTAGTAATGTAAACTCAGGCTTCTGAACTGGTTTAAGTACTCTCAAACCAGCTTTAACAAGTCTTTTTCTCACTAAGCTGGCTGAAATTTTTTTTCTCGTTGCTCGATCAACATCCCGTCTTATGCCCGATGAAGTTTTAAAACGGTTCCAACGACATTGTAACATTATGAAACGATCTTCCACTGGCGTTGTCTTTCTGGGCCTTCCAGAATATTTCTTTCTTTGTGTACTGTCCATCTCTCGCATTTTTTTAATATTCCACGCGACAGTACTTTTAGGAATGTTTAACCTTTCTGCTATTTCACGCGTGGATAAATTTTCTCGCGCGAAAATCAAGATATTGCTTTTACGCTGCTCACTAACTTTTCCCATTTTTTAAACTAAAATTGGACTTTATTCTTTATTTGACCAGGATCACTTACAGAATAACTTAATCTTACAAAATATGCACTATTAATACTCAAAAAAAAATTACAGGCAATAAAACATCTGCACCCTAATGACGGCCAAGAACGGTAGGCATAAAATAAAATAATTGCTTGACCAATTTTGTTGCACATCAGTTGTGGGGTTGCACAGGTGTAATAAAAACAAAAGGCGGTCCAACAAAATATTAATATTAAAGATAGAACTTCTTTAAATTCTTCTGCAAATTCAATATGGCGCGAGAGTAACATCACGTAATTTTGATGCGTTGTTGAAAATTAAATAAATAAATAAATTTAATCATACTATCTGTATACATAAAAGTGAGAATTCTAAGTGAACAAAATATTAATTAAACTATATTGTGAATTAATTAAAACTGCCTATTTGTGAAATAGTTCTTCTGGTTAATTGTGTACCGCATGGTGAATTGACGTTTTATTACAATCATAATTTTATTTATAATAATTCTGTGTAGAAAGTGCAAAAACAGTTTAGTGATCACACTGTGTGTTTTCTCTCATAAAATGGCTCCTAAGTTAGTAAACACTAGAAAACAAAGTGACTGTCTGTCCGATATAGTGAAACTGGACAATCCTACAAATAAAGACATTATAAGTGCCATCTCCGCTAGTTATTCTAACCTGAACGTGAAAATCGATAAGTTGTATGAAACTGTAGAATATCTACTTGGTGATAATAGCAAAAATCAAGAACGTATCTGTAATCTTGAACAAAATGCTGTAGTTCAGTCAGGTGATTTGTCATGGTTAAAAGAACAGTTGTCTTCATATAAAATTGATAATGACCAGCGCGTATTAAAGCTAACTGGTGATTTCGTAAACATTCAAACTGCATCTAGTTTATCGATCGGTCAAATAAGCTATTTCGAGCAAAAGGAACTAGCTAATTATGTCATTAGCTCGGGTTTTCCAGTTTGTGATAAGTTTAGCTCAATGGAAGTTGATAGTATCATTTCAACTATCTTCAATTTTACAAACATGCACTCGGAGATATTTTATTTAAAACCAAACGCAAATCTACGGACATGCTTAATTTTCAAATTATTGTGAGGCTCAACACAGATATCTCTAAAAAAACATTCATGAATTTGGTCCGTAAGCATGGCTCGCTTTACATTAAAGCATTATGGGCCGACCTTGAAGCTGACAATATTGCGGAAAGTAAACTCTACGTCAATGATCGATTGACAAAGTACAACTATAAATTACTCAAACTGCTGCGTATATTAAAAAATGATGGGAAATTATTTGCGACATGGTATCAAGATTGTCGAGTTTATGCGAAACTGTTAAAGGATTCACCTGCATTACTCATAAACATTGATACAAACCAACATTGATATCAACAAACTAACAGATGTGGAACAAACTTCAACAACAAATTGAAATGAAAACAAAATACGTCACTGAAAAATTGTCATTATTGTATTTATATGTACTATAAATTTTAAACGGTTTAAATTCTCTACTTTAAATTACTTTATTGTGTGTTTATACTGCAAGGGCAACTTACTAATACATACTTGTTATTTACCGGCATCCACATCATCTGCTTTGACCTTCGAATTGCTTTGGTGGTCTGCACTGCAACAGCTGAGATTTATTACATCATATTATTATATACAATTTAGCTTTATATCTATACATTGTTTTCTTCTTATTATTTTTTATTTTTTTAGATCCAATTAAAAAACTAAATCTACAAAATTTTCGCTATGGATGAATTGAATGTTACACGAATGCTAATTTTGGTGGCATGAAAGATTGTGGTTTACGGATTATGTATCTTAATTCAAGAAGCTTAAGTGGTGATAAAATCAATGAAATCGAGAATACACTTCATGATTTCGTTGACCATAACTTACGGGTAGACGTTTAAGTTGTAACTGAAGTCTGGATTTACGAAGCAAAGTCCCAATATTATAACATAACGAATTTTGACGCTTTGCACTGTACAAGAGATAATAACCGTGGCGGAGGAGTTAGTATATTTATTCACAAATCAATTCCGTATAACAAGCGTCTGGATTTCACTAGAGATAACAATAGTTTCTTAGTAATTCAACTGTTACAAAGTAATTATAATATAATTGGAGTATACAGGGAGATAAATTGTAATATTGATCTATTTTTTAATGATTTAGACAATATTCTCTTAACCTTTCCAAATTCGTTTCTTCTAGGTGATCTCAATATCAACTGGTTCGACGGTATGTCCTCTAAAAGAACTAGAATAAACGAAACCCTCTTTAAGCAATGGGTATGTTATTCTAAACAGCACTAACATAGCTCATGCTACTCGAATCCAAGATAATTCTGTGACTTCAATTGATTACATAATTTCGGATTGTGTCTCTTTAAAATTCTTTATTAGACTCACTGATATTTCTTACTCTGATCATAAATTGATAGTGGTTGACATTGATACTACCATATCCAAAAAACGTTTAAAGCCTAAATTATTAACTGTCCTAAATTATGATGGTATCAAGAAAGACAATGCTCTAACTTCGCTACAATTTGAGTCTGTGTGCTTTACTGATTTTATTGACTCTCTTGCCACAGTCATTGGTAAATACACAGTTAATATTAAATCTATATATAAACTAAAACCATGGGCTAATGCAGAGCTTTTGAAATTAATACATAAAAGAGAGTATTTTTATCGACTTCTTAAAAAGCATCCATCTCATATTTTTATAAAATCCCAATTTTTAGAATTCAGAAATTGCGTGAATAAACTTCGGAATAAATTGAAAACGGAATACTATCATAAGTTGTTTGACAAAAATAAAAGGAACTCCAAAAATACCTGGAGTATATTAAACCAACTAATCTTTAATAAAAACAAAAAAGAAACTGTTTCCATTGATATTATCCGTCACAATAATCAAAATATTACATGCTCGTACACTATAGCAAACACATTTAATCAATTTTTTACTAACGTCTCAACTCTTCAGCAGTCATCTCATCAGAATCCCACTGCCATCATTCCACATTTTACTTCCTATCTACATTCCGTAAAACCAACCTCATTGCAGCTTCACATACACCAAACTACAAACGCTGAAGTATTTGATATTCTAACACTAATAAATAAAAATGGTGCTACAGGGTTTGATAACGTATCATTAAAGTTTATCCTGAAATTTAAAACATTATTGGTACCGACCTTAACAAATCTCATTAACTCATCAATAGGGTCTGGAGTTTTTCCGAACATCCTAAAACTTGCTAAAATTACCCCTATTTTCAAAAAAGGAGATAAACTTGACATATCGAACTATAGACCAATTTCTGTTTTAAGTGCTATTCCGAAATATTTTTTCGAAATATTTGAATATATAATTTTCAAACGTGTAAACTTTTTTTTAAAAGAAAACACCATCATTCATAAAAACCAATTTGGATTTATGAAAGGGTCTTCAACACAATCAGCTGCAGCTAATGCAATGAACGAAGTGTTACTAGCATTAGATGATAAGTGTTTGGTTTCTGTTCTGTTCATAGACATTCAAAAAGCTTTTGATTGCGTAAATCATTCCATTTTACTTAAAAAAAATTGCAATTTAAACCCGACAAGCTCTACGCTCTCGCTTTTGAAAAGTTATTTTGTAATCGCAAGCAATTTACAGTCGTTAACGGTGCTAAAAGTGATAAAACAACTTTGATTGCTGGTGTTCCTCAGGGGTCCATTTTGGGACCTGAATTTTTTATCTATTATATTAATGACATATTCAGTTTAAATCTACATGGTAATTTGCAACTCTATGCTGATGATGCTATCATTATATATAAAACAAAAGCCCATCAGACCTGCATGTTATGATGGAAAATGACTTATTAAAGATTATAAATTGGTTGTCGGCGAACCAGCTTACAAAAATTTTTATTAAAACAAATTATATTATATCTAAAACGAATTCGTTACCAATGCAATTACCTAATTATTTTTCAGTTAACTCTATAAAAATTTCGCAAACTTCAAAAACCACGTATTTGGGTCTACTAATTGATGAAAAATTATCTTGGAAAAACCACATCCATATGATAAAAAGTAAGTTATCTTCTTTCAACTTTGCATTGAAACGTATAAGGCAATGCATTTCATTAAAACCGCTTGGATGTTATATTTTGCAAACATCCAATGTCATCTAAGCTACATGATAGTTATTTGGTCTTCTGCTGCTGGATATGTACTAGAGGAGTTAGCTAGATGTCAGAACAAAATAGTCAAGACAATTCGTAAATTGATACTATTAAAGTTAGCCGAAAGTTTCCAGCCGAAAGGTAATGCAGATAGTGTCTTTACTATCCCAGCCGAAAGATGATAATGCGGATATTGTTCTTGCTATCCCAGCCGAAAAAATATTTTATAGCCGAAAGATATATTACATAATAAACCTAGTCCTATTATCATTTCCAAATAACCAAAATACAGGTACCTGATAATACCAAAAAAAATTCTGGAAATGTAAATTACAATAAATATAAATACGTTTTGTAAACGTTCCTCTATCACCTTATGTAACCCACTAGTCCGGCCAGCGAATAATTTCTGAGTTCAATGGACTATATCTCGAATACTAAACATACAAAAATTCTCAAAAAATTATTTCAAATACGTTAAACGTTCCTCTATCACCTTATGTGACCCGCTAGTCTGGCCAGCGAATAATTTCTGAGTTCAATGGACTATATCTCGAATACTAAACATACAAAAATTCTCAAAAAATTATTTCAAATACGTTAAACGTTCCTCTATCACCTTATGTGACCCACTAGTCTGGCCAGCGAATAGTTTCTGAGTTCAATGGACTATATCTCGAATACTAAACATACAAAAATTCTCAAAAAATTATTTCAAATACGTTGAACGTTCCTCTATCACCTTATGTAACCCACTAGTCCGGCCAGCGAATAATTTCTGAGTTCAATGGACTATATCTCGAATACTAAACATACAAAAATTCTCAAAAAATTATTTCAAATACGTTGAACGTTCCTCTATCACCTTATGTAACCCACTAGTCCGGCCAGCGAATAATTTCTGAGTTCAATGAACTATATCTCGAATACTAAACATACAAAAATTCTCAAAAAATTATTTCAAATACGTTAAACGTTCCTCTATCACCTTATGTGACCCGCTAGTCTGGCCAGCGAATAATTTCTGAGTTCAATGGACTATATCTCGAATACTAAACATACAAAAATTCTCAAAAAATTATTTCAAATACGTTAAACGTTCCTCTATCACCTTATGTGACCCACTAGTCTGGCCAGCGAATAGTTTTTGAGTTCAATGGACTATATCTCGAATACTAAACATACAAAAATTCTCAAACAATTATTTCAAATACGTTAAACGTTCCTCTATCACCTTATGCAACCCACTAGTCTGGCCAGCGAATAATTTCTGAGTTCAATGGACTATATCTCGAATACTAAACATATAAAAATTCTCAAAAAATTATTTCAAAAACGTTAAACGTTCCACTATCATCTTATGTGACCCGCTATTCTGGCCAGCGAATAATTTCTGAGTTCAATGGACTATATCTCGAATACTAAACATACAAAAATTCTCAAAAAATTATTTCAAAAACGTTAAACGTTCCACTATCACCTTATGTGACCCGCTATTCTGGCCAGCGAATAATTTCTGAGTTCAATGGACTATATATCGAATACTAAACATACAAAAACTCTCAAAAAATTATTTCAAATACGTTAAACGTTCCTCTATCACCTTATGCAACCCATTAGTCTGGCCAGCGAATAATTTCTGAGTTCAATGGACTATATCTCGAATACTAAACATACAAAAATTCTCAAAAAATTATTTCAAATACGTTAAACGTTCCTCTATCACCTTATGCAACCCACTAGTCTGGCCAGCGAATAATTTCTGACTTCAATGGACTATATCTCGAATACTAAACATACAAAAATTCTCAAAAAATTATTTCAAATACGTTAAACGTTCCTCTATCACCTTATGCAACCCATTAGTCTGGCCAGCGAATAATTTCTGAGTTCAATGGACTATATCTCGAATACTAAACATACAAAAATTCTCAAAAAATTATTTCAAATACGTTAAACGTTCCTCTATCACCTTATGCAACCCATTAGTCTGGCCAGCGAATAATTTCTGAGTTCAATGGACTATATCTCGAATACTAAACATACAAAAATTCTCAAAAAATTATTTCAAAAACGTTAAACGTTCCACTATCACCTTATGTGACCCGCTATTCTGGCCAGCGAATAATTTCTGAGTTCAATGGACTATATATCGAATACTAAACATACAAAAACTCTCAAAAAATTATTTCAAATACGTTAAACGTTCCTCTATCACCTTATGCAACCCATTAGTCTGGCCAGCGAATAATTTCTGAGTTCAATGGACTATATCTCGAATACTAAACATACAAAAATTCTCAAACAATTATTTCAAATACGTTAAACGTTCCTCTATCACCTTATGCAACCCACTAGTCTGGCCAGCGAATAATTTCTGACTTCAATGGACTATATCTCGAATACTAAACATACAAAAATTCTCAAAAAATTATTTCAAATACGTTAAACGTTCCTCTATCACCTTATGCAACCCATTAGTCTGGCCAGCGAATAATTTCTGAGTTCAATGGACTATATCTCGAATACTAAACATACAAAAATTCTCAAAAAATTATTTCAAATACGTTAAACGTTCCTCTATCACCTTATGCAACCCATTAGTCTGGCCAGCGAATAATTTCTGAGTTCAATGGACTATATCTCGAATACTAAACATACAAAAATTCTCAAAAAATTATTTCAAAAACGTTAAACGTTCCACTATCACCTTATGTGACCCGCTATTCTGGCCAGCGAATAATTTCTGAGTTCAATGGACTATATATCGAATACTAAACATACAAAAACTCTCAAAAAATTATTTCAAATACGTTAAACGTTCCTCTATCACCTTATGCAACCCATTAGTCTGGCCAGCGAATAATTTCTGAGTTCAATGGACTATATCTCGAATACTAAACATACAAAAATTCTCAAAAAATTATTTCAAATACGTTAAACGTTCCTCTATCACCTTATGCAACCCACTAGTCTGGCCAGCGAATAATTTCTGAGTTCAATGGACTATATCTCGAATACTAAACATACAAAAATTCTCAAAAAATTATTTCAAAAACGTTAAACGTTCCACTATCACCTTATGTGACCCGCTATTCTGGCCAGCGAATAATTTCTGAGTTCAATGGACTATATATCGAATACTAAACATACAAAAACTCTCAAAAAATTATTTCAAATACGTTAAACGTTCCTCTATCACCTTATGCAACCCATTAGTCTGGCCAGCGAATAATTTCTGAGTTCAATGGACTATATCTCGAATACTAAACATACAAAAATTCTCAAAAAATTATTTCAAATACGTTAAACGTTCCTCTATCACCTTATGCAACCCACTAGTCTGGCCAGCGAATAGTTTCTGAGTTCAATGGACTATATCTCGAATACTAAACATACAAAAATTCTCAAAAAATTATTTCAAAAACGTTAAACGTTCCACTATCACCTTATGTGACCCGCTATTCTGGCCAGCGAATAATTTCTGAGTTCAATGGACTATATATCGAATACTAAACATACAAAAACTCTCAAAAAATTATTTCAAATACGTTAAACGTTCCTCTATCACCTTATGCAACCCACTAGTCTGGCCAGCGAATAATTTCTGAGTTCAATGGACTATATCTCGAATACTAAACATACAAAAATTCTCAAAAAATTATTTCAAAAACGTTAAACGTTCCACTATCACCTTATGTGACCCGCTATTCTGGCCAGCGAATAATTTCTGAGTTCAATGGACTATATATCGAATACTAAACATACAAAAACTCTCAAAAAATTATTTCAAATACGTTAAACGTTCCTCTATCACCTTATGCAACCCATTAGTCTGGCCAGCGAATAATTTCTGAGTTCAATGGACTATATCTCGAATACTAAACATACAAAAATTCTCAAAAAATAGGTGATAGAGGAACGTTTAAGGTATTTGAAATAATTTTTTTAGAATTTTTGTATGTTTAGTATTCGAGATATAGTCCATTGAACTCAGAAATTATTCGCTGGCCAGACTAGCGGGTCACATAAGGTGATAGTGGAACGTTTAACGTATTTGAAATAATTTTTTGAGAATTTTTGTATGTTTAGTATTCGAGATATAGTCCATTGAAGTCAGAAATTATTCGCTGGCCAGACTAGTGGGTTGCATAAGGTGATAGAGGAACGTTTAACGCATTTGAAATAATTTTTTGAGAATTTTTGTATGTTTAGTATTCGAGATATAGTCCATTGAACTCAGAAATTATTCGCTGGCCAGACTAGCGGGTCACATAAGGTGATAGTGGAACGTTTAACGTATTTGAAATAATTTTTTGAGAATTTTTGTATGTTTAGTATTCGAGATATAGTCCATTGAACTCAGAAATTATTCTCTGGCCAGACTAGTGGGTTGCATAAGGTGGTAGAGGAACATTTAACGTATTTGAAATAATTTTTTGAGAATTTTTGTATGTTTAGTATTCGAGATATAGTCCATTGAACTCAGAAACTATTCGCTGGCCAGACTAGTGGGTTGCATAAGGTGATAGAGGAACGTTTAACGTATTTGAAATAATTTTTTGAGAATTTTTGTATGTTTAGTATTCGAGATATAGTCCATTGAACTCAGAAATTATTCGCTGGCCAGACTAGCGGGTCACATAAGGTGATAGTGGAACGTTTAACGTATTTGAAATAATTTTTTGAGAATTTTTGTATGTTTAGTATTCGAGATATAGTCCATTGAACTCAGAAACTATTCGCTGGCCAGACTAGTGGGTTGCATAAGGTGATAGAGGAACGTTTAACGCATTTGAAATAATTTTTTGAGAATTTTTGTATGTTTAGTATTCGAGATATAGTCCATTGAACTCAGAAATTATTCGCTGGCCAGACTAGCGGGTCACATAAGGTGATAGTGGAACGTTTAACGTATTTGAAATAATTTTTTGAGAATTTTTGTATGTTTAGTATTCGAGATATAGTCCATTGAACTCAGAAATTATTCTCTGGCCAGACTAGTGGGTTGCATAAGGTGGTAGAGGAACATTTAACGTATTTGAAATAATTTTTTGAGAATTTTTGTATGTTTAGTATTCGAGATATAGTCCATTGAACTCAGAAACTATTCGCTGGCCAGACTAGTGGGTTGCATAAGGTGATAGAGGAACGTTTAACGTATTTGAAATAATTTTTTGAGAATTTTTGTATGTTTAGTATTCGAGATATAGTCCATTGAACTCAGAAATTATTCGCTGGCCAGACTAGCGGGTCACATAAGGTGATAGTGGAACGTTTAACGTATTTGAAATAATTTTTTGAGAATTTTTGTATGTTTAGTATTCGAGATATAGTCCATTGAACTCAGAAACTATTCGCTGGCCAGACTAGTGGGTTGCATAAGGTGATAGAGGAACGTTTAACGTATTTGAAATAATTTTTTGAGAATTTTTGTATGTTTAGTATTCGAGATATAGTCCATTGAAGTCAGAAATTATTCGCTGGCCAGACTAGCGGGTCACATAAGGTGATAGTGGAACGTTTAACGTATTTGAAATAATTTTTTGAGAATTTTTGTATGTTTAGTATTCGAGATATAGTCCATTGAACTCAGAAACTATTCGCTGGCCAGACTAGTGGGTTGCATAAGGTGATAGAGGAACGTTTAACGTATTTGAAATAATTTTTTGAGAATTTTTGTATGTTTAGTATTCGAGATATAGTCCATTGAACTCAGAAATTATTCGCTGGCCAGACTAGTGGGTTGCATAAGGTGATAGAGGAACGTTTAACGTATTTGAAATAATTTTTTGAGAATTTTTGTATGTTTAGTATTCGAGATATAATCCATTGAACTCAGAAATTATCCGCTGGCCAGACTAGCGGGTCACATAAGGTGATAGTGGAACGTTTAACGTATTTGAAATAATTTTTTGAGAGTTTTTGTATGTTTAGTATTCGAGACATAGTCCATTGAACTCAGAAATTATTCTCTGGCCAGACTAGTGGGTTGCATAAGGTGATAGAGGAACGTTTAACATATTTGAAATAATTTTTTGAGAATTTTTGTATGTTTAGTATTCGAGATATAATCCATTGAACTCAGAAATTATTCGCTGGCCAGACTAGCAAGTCACATAAGGTGATAGTGGAACGTTTAACGTATTTGAAATAATTTTTTGAGAATTTTTGTATGTTTAGTATTCGAGATATAGTCCATTGAACTCAGAAATTATTCGCTGGCCAGACTAGTGGGTTGCATAAGGTGATAGAGGAACGTTTAACGTATTTGAAATAATTTTTTGAGAATTTTTGTATGTTTAGTATTCGAGATATAGTTCATTGAACTCAGAAATTATTCGCTGGCCAGACTAGCGGGTCACATAAGGTGATAGTGGAACGTTTAACGTATTTGAAATAATTTTTTGAGAATTTTTGTATGTTTAGTATTCGAGATATAGTCCATTGAAGTCAGAAATTATTCGCTGGCCAGACTAGTGGGTTGCATAAGGTGATAGAGGAACGTTTAACGCATTTGAAATAATTTTTTGAGAATTTTTGTATGTTTAGTATTCGAGATATAGTCCATTGAACTCAGAAACTATTCTCTGGCCAGACTAGTGGGTTGCATAAGGTGATAGAGGAACGTTTAACGTATTTGAAATAATTTTTTGAGAATTTTTGTATGTTTAGTATTCGAGATATAGTCCATTGAACTCAGAAATTATTCGCTGGCCAGACTAGCGGGTCACATAAGGTGATAGTGGAACGTTTAACGTATTTGAAATAATTTTTTGAGAATTTTTGTATGTTTAGTATTCGAGATATAGTCCATTGAACTCAGAAACTATTCGCTGGCCAGACTAGTGGGTTGCATAAGGTGATAGAGGAACGTTTAACGTATTTGAAATAATTTTTTGAGAATTTTTGTATGGTTAGTATTCGAGATATAGTCCATTGAACTCAGAAACTATTCGCTGGCCAGACTAGTGGGTTGCATAAGGTGATAGAGGAACGTTTAACGTATTTGAAATAATTTTTTGAGAATTTTTGTATGTTTAGTATTCGAGATATAGTCCATTGAACTCAGAAATTATTCGCTGGCCAGACCAGTGGGTTGCATAAGGTGATAGAGGAACGTTTAACATATTTGAAATAATTTTTTGAGAATTTTTGTATGTTTAGTATTCGAGATATAATCCATTGAACTCAGAAATTATTCGCTGGCCAGACTAGCGGGTCACATAAGGTGATAGTGGAACGTTTAACGTATTTGAAATAATTTTTTGAGAATTTTTGTATGTTTAGTATTCGAGATATAGTCCATTGAACTCAGAAATTATTCGCTGGCCAGACTAGTGGGTTGCATAAGGTGATAGAGGAACGTTTAACGTATTTGAAATAATTTTTTGAGAATTTTTGTATGTTTAGTATTCGAGAGATAGTCCATTGAACTCAGAAACTATTCGCTGGCCAGACTAGTGGGTTGCATAAGGTGATAGAGGAACGTTTAACGTATTTGAAATAATTTTTTGAGAATTTTTGTATGTTTAGTATTCGAGATATAGTCCATTGAAGTCAGAAATTATTCGCTGGCCAGACTAGTGGGTTGCATAAGGTGATAGAGGAACGTTTAACGTATTTGGGATAATTTTTTGGGAATTTTTGTATGTTTAGTATTCGAGGTAAGGTCCATTGAATTCAGTATCTAATGGCTATATTAGGATCTATGTGAAAGTGGGTAACCTAGAAAATACAGAACATTTTAATTATTTTGTTCGGTACTTTTTAAATTTATTGA
This sequence comes from Nephrotoma guestfalica, assembly GCA_963691935.1. Classification (NCBI taxonomy): domain Eukaryota; kingdom Metazoa; phylum Arthropoda; class Insecta; order Diptera; family Tipulidae; genus Nephrotoma; species Nephrotoma guestfalica. The sequence continues at coordinate 157,553,830 of OY829914.1, forward strand.
AATTAACATTTCATAGGATTTGGTCCACTTTTGTAAAATTATTTATTTCCAGACCGATTTTGGCTGTATTCTGCTTATTTGGAGGTGTTAGTAGATTTAGGTATATTAAGCAATATTTCTAGCGGCTACAAAATATTTTTTCGCCTGGGATAGCAAAGACACAATCTGCATTATCATCTTTCGGCTGGAAACTTTCGGCTAACTTTAATAGGGTCGTAAATTGCCACCTTTAACTAGGATTAAACAAATTTACTCATCAACTATTTTACCGCTTGATGTATTGTGCTCATCATTCATATTTATCCCTAAAATTAAATTTGGTCACATTAAGTGTAATATAACAGCAGGTACGGAATATACATGAACACAACACGCGAAGAAGATCCCATTTCTTCATAACAACTCCTAAAACTCATATTGGGTCTACCAATATATTTAAACTTCGTTTAACTTTATACGAGACTAAGAATAACTACTAAGAATAAAACAATTTAAAGAATTTTTAAGAAACTACTTATATCAGGATTGGCTCGGCCTTGGTGCTGACTTCTAGAGCAATTGCTATAAGTAATTTGTATTTTTATATAAGATGGTTCGTGTCTGATGTTGTATTATAAGCGCACAATATTTTTATCTTTATTATATTATTTTCATTATTTACACTCATGTACATATCTTTTTATCAAATTGAATCTCGCACATATATTGAATTGTATTTTGTATAAAAAATTATGTAAAACTGTAAATTATAGTGTTCCAACACAGCACTCTGATGCTTTAGGAAAGCTGCTACAAAAAAAAAATAAATAAATAAATAAAAATCAATAAAACACAAAACAAAAATTAAAAAATAGGTGCTTAAATTATTTTATTACTTTAACTCCAATCAACGTATTTCGAATATTTTGGCATTTTTCGGGGTTTTTCCCCTAAATTGCAGGTAAATTATTTTTTTCAAAAAATTACGTCATACATGTATTTAAAATGAAACAATAAGCCAATTGCTTTCAAAAGTTTTGTAATTTTAGCAAAAAAGACTCCAATTTGCAATAAAATATGTTTGCCCAATTTTTTTTCCCAGCATTGTATACGAATTAGTATAAAAAAAATCTTAAACAAATTTTATCGTATATTTGATTTAATTAATACAATAATAGTACATTTTGTATGTTAACAAATTATGCAAGCCAAATTAATTGAGTGTGTAAAAAAATATTTTGTTATTTACGATGAAACAGATATTGGAACATATTTGAAAATATCGTCGGGACAGTGTAAAAGTAAGTGGATGCTTCTGAGAAGAAAAATATTCCAAGTGGGTCGGGGTGTCCTAAAAAATGCGAATTTTATAATGAGCTTAGTTGTTGAATGCACACATTAAAACCAGAAGGTCAGTTTTGTAAAATGACAGAAATTATAGAACGCATAATAAAATTTGTTCCTTTTTTAGATCATTTGAAAACGTGGAGGAGCAGGATGAATCGATACTGGAGGAATATTTAATAACATCCGACAACGAAAAAGATGACGTTTATGACTAGGGTTTTACCTCTAATCGAAACATCACGGAATGCCAAAATAACGAGCATGATTTAGGTGAATATGTACTTCATGAGACCGATGAAGCAGAACACTAAATGATATAAGTAGCCACCTCACTTTACTCTACACATTCCGAAATTGAAGAATCACCCATGACAAATATCACGCCATTCCTTGGACCAGCAGCCAGACCAAAAAAAAGAGGCACCAAACTCCGTCAATCGCAAAGCCCGCTAGAGACCAAAGAAACCAAATCAGTCAGTTTCATGAGTTGGACCATTTTCATAATTTACGGACTAACTACAATACCTTTTTTTATACATCAACATTTTGGATTTTATAACTTTTGCTTAGCTGAATAGACTGAATTAAATAAATAATGAATTTTTTATGTTATTATATCTTTATTTATTATTTTAACTAAGTATAAAGTTTTTATATTTTTAATGAAATTCGTTATACGTTATATAAACAAAAATATATTTATTCCTTAAATTCTTTCCACATAGATGATGTTTATCTGCAAACTAAGGATGTCGTCATTAATAAAATAATCTTTAATGTTATTTCGCATAGTAAAATTCTCGCGAGTTGTATTTCTAGCACCGAACCTTAATCCAGTAGATTTTTTTCTCCGCAGTCCGTTGCATTTATTTAATATTAGAGCACCTTGTCGCTCTGCTCCAACTGCAGTCAAATTATCTTGGCATTTATTAATAATAAAATTATGTAAAACAACTGTGGCCTTCATTATGTTATCTACTGTGTTCGACGATGATCTTATTTAGGAAATAGAACATTAAAGCATGCTACTAACACAAACACTCCACATTGACATAAATGTCAAAACTTATTAAGACACCCTTATGATATATGTAGATTCATATTTAGACTTTGAGGACCCATAACTACCGTTCCCATTTAAATTTCAACATTCATTTTATGGTTACAAGGTATTCTAAATAGCACGTATTCACAAACAATAGTTCAAGTTGTTATGGGTTGTGGTACGGGTAATTTTACTTGTGAAAATTTTATACAATAAATTATCTTATTATTGTTTTATTCTCTAAACATATTTTTACACAAGATAAAAATATTGATATCAACATCAAGCGAACAAGATCACATTAAACGTCAAAATAAAATTTTAATTACTTTATATCCTTAATAACTCAAAAAATTCAATGTCTAGAACAGAAAATTCTTGCATATACATCAAAGTCATCTAGAATCACACATAGCCCATTTTCAAAATCACATTGAAAAATAGTCGGAATCGGGAGATATTTCATATTAAAATCAAAATACGGTTAGATAAAGAATTAAAACAAATCAAATGTTTGAAAAGAACATTACAACAGTCGAATATTTCTTTACTTCGTACGGTATAGACGTGTACAATATGTCTTATTTACAACTCATCCGTTGAATTTTGACCTTTAAAGGTTATTCTTTATTTTAAGTACAAAATCACATTATTCTGTAATTATTATTTGCGATATTTTTTTACCGGACAAGTGGTGCAGTGGCTAAAGCTTCGGCACTTGGTCTGGGAGGTACTGGGTTCGAATCCCACCAGAGGCTGGATGCAAAGCGAATGTTCGTCATCGATTACGATCGGTGATGTTAATAAACACAACTAAGACCCTCACTGTTGGAGTGCAGAATTCAGCGCCGACCCACCGTTCATGTTAATGTACAGGTTGACATGGAGCTTGCAATGCGCAGGTGTGGTATACTGTAATTGTGTGAATGGGTGGTGTGTGCGTGAATGAAAAGGAGCGTTTTAATTGACCTTTAAAGGACATTAAATCCACTGGACAATTAATACTTTAAAAAAAATACAATCAAATCTGTGCCAAGCAGATCTTAATTCCAGTGTATTTCATTCTTGAAAACGGAACCCCTAGTTAGCACTTTCTGCTCGTGCGAATTAACATCTAAGTAAAATAGTCGGATCTTGGAATTCATAATATTTTCTGTAATTCCGGGATTGTCGTACTAGAATTTTAGAATTTCGAGTAAACTAGAAAAAATTATGCGTTTAGCAACGAACCTCATTGAACCATCAAATTTAGTTAGTCACTGCAAGTTTTTCGAACTCCACGATATCCTCATCCAATAATTCTTGAGTTAATTTTTAATTTTATTAAATTCTTGGGTTAATCTTAAGGATCGGTAACGAGTAGGAAGTGAGACTTGCAACAATTAACTGTTTCTTTCGAAATCGATTTTATGAAATAGTCATCTTGTTTAACCTTAGTGTTAGTAAAGTTAGTTTTAATGCATAATACATATAATTAAATTTTGTACTCGTTCATTTTTGTTCTAAATTTGTCCTAATTATCAATTTCTCAAACAGAAGATTAATAAATAGTCTAGAATTAAAGCATTGTAAGATCTTAAAGATTGTTGAGAGCTAATAGTGCCTCTAAATGATATATTAAACATTTTGACTTTCTGAAATTTGGTGAAAGTGGTATTTGTGGAAAGATTGGAGATAAAACTAAGCAAAAGTATAAGTAGAAGTGAAGACGATCGAGTAAAATATGCGAATGTTTGACTTTACTGAAAGAATATTTTAATTCCAACGATTACAGTCCATTTTTATAAGTTCACAAATTTACATTCTAAATTGAAATAATTTAATTACTTTTTTTATATAAAGTATCGTAGTTAATTAAATTGTTGGAGCTTGAGCTTATTTAATTCTAAATTAAAACTATAAACTAAAATATCAAAAATTGCTTAATAATATCCAAACGAAAACATTACGACATCCAATCTAGACTTCTACAATAATTTTTTTCGTGTGTAAAAGTTATCAGCTTTTAGAGAATTAGGGCACTGGTGATAAACTTTTCCTTATACTGTGCTTTTTCAACAGCGGTGTAACTTTCAAAAAAACTCTTCATATTCTGTTATTGTTAGCCTACAATAGTTTTTAAATTTTTGTGGATGCTTATACAATTCTTGAAGCAGCTTTTCATAAGTTCAAAATCGTGCTCTTTGTTGCCAAAACTATATGAGCGTAGTTACCACTCATTTTAAAATTTACTTTCCTCGAAATATAACAACAAAGCACTTTAAAATATTTAACACAAAATCAACAATTTACTATAAAATTAAATGTCAAAATGTCAGTTTGTCACAAATTACAATGAAGTTGGTTTGAATTGATTTTTTTTGCCCATTGTGATAGGTACTCTTAAGGTGTTTTTAAGGCAAAAGGTATAGGCAAATATTTTATCCATTGTGAGAGCTCTATTATCGGTTTAAATATAAAGCGGAATAAAAAGAAAACCTTAATGTTTAAATAACATATAAAATGACACTATTATCTATCGAATAGGAACTATTAAACTATATTTGTTTCAGGTTTTATACAAATAATTTTTTTTTTAATTTTTAGCACTCTAGCAATTGGTATAGCCGAGAAAGATAATGCTACATTAATTTCACAATCATCGTCAAACAATTATTGTTTAGGTTGGGTACATATTTAGGTAACAAAAGGAAAGCAGCACTGAAGAAATAGTAAAATCGCAGGAAACGGGAATATCCCCAACAATGGCATGTACGTCCAAATTATATAATTTGACGATCACGCCTTTTTTCCAAATTCTTTGCATTGAAAATTACACTAATAAAAATCTAAGGAAATAGGTGCTGAAGAAAAATGCTTCTAAAAACACGTGTGTTTAAGATATAAAACAATTACAAAAATAAATTTGGGAACAGTTTATATGCAAAATGTTAATACAAGCACCATGCACAAAAATACAAATTTGAAATTTCAAATGGAACGGTAGAAATGTTTACTATAGGAGATAATATGGAAATTTACTTGGAGATTAAAGATTTTTATCATCTTAAAAATACTGAGAGACTTCACATCCAAGATCTTTTAAATGACAAACGCCCAAATTTGGTTAATTTAGAGAGCCTCCGGTTAAGCCGGAAGTATTAAGTAAAGTGCGGATATTGTTGCAAATTGTGATCTTGTAGACGCATCTCGCCACCAACCAAATGTTAAGCTTAACCAATATATTTATTTAGTTGCCGATCCCCTCTATTTTATTTTCATGTGGCGTAAGATTTTACATATTTTAGGAGAGTAGCAGCGCGCATCTCAAAATGTTGTATTCATCATGATTTTAATAGAATTTTATACTACGTAGTTGCGTAGTGAAAATTAATAACATATAATCCTATTGCTGAGCAAATTTGGTCCCGAACTGAAAATGTTGAGAACGATGATCACAAGTCACAATATATGAGTGATCAAGTCGCAAAATTCTTTAAACAGTAATGATATGCTTCTGGGTTTATATGTTTGGTCATTCTTTTATATGGGCATTTGATAGATGTGACATAAAAATATAGTGAGACCGATGATCACCTCGCAAAATCTCGTCTAGTATTTTATTGAAGTTTGGTCATTCCACAATTAGAAAAAAATTCTGAAAGTTGTCATGGATATGGACGTTAAACAGATCTAACATGAAAACATAGTGAGATCGACGATCACCTCACAAAATCTCGACTTAATTTCGGTGAAGTCAAAAAACTCTTTAAACAGTAATGATACTCGTATGCTTCTGGGCCATGCATGATAATTCCACAACATTGGCAAAATTCTGAAAATCGTCATGTATATAGGCATTATTTATAGATCTATCATAAAAACATAGTGAAATCGATGATCACGTGCAAATCTCGTATTCCGTTGAAGTCGCAAATCCTCTTTAAACCAAATTTTAGTTTTAAGTTAAATTTTATCACGCACGTTGAATTTATGTTATCTTATCAATTTTAAAATATAATTCAAATAATGTTTGTTATTTGTATATGTACTAAAACAAACACAATTTTTACTTAGGATAATTTTTAGGAAATAATTCACTCCGATGTGTCGAATTATTTCTTTCATAACAGTTTTAGAAGTTTCAGTTTGAGTTCCAACCAAATTTTATAAACATCTCCGAAAATTAATTGCCTCTGTTATAATTTCTACTAGTATCAACAAATTTAATATTCTGGTAATAAATTTAAATTTTTGATTTCACTACATAATTCCTTAATTTTTAATTTGTTTTTTTTTGCTTTTTTTAATATTGTAAATTATACTCATCCATAAGAGTAGGAGTAACTTGTATTTTGTTTTCCCACCTGATGCGTACAGTTTTTGCTATCGCTGTTTCGTTTCTTCAGATTGAATTTGACACAAACCATTTAGTTAGTGATAGATTCATCCAGTAAGTTAGCTGTGGGAGTTGCAGAAACTCGACGAATTTGGAGACAAGTATTTTCAATATAATACGCTGCACGCGTTTTTACTAAAAATGGTTTTTATTAAAATTTGACTATTTCCCCTTTTAAATTTCTCTGGAGTTGAAATTTATTCAACTTTGGATAAAAAAAATCACCAAAAACATCTGCGACTTATAATCGTAATTAATTAAAATATAATAGCTATATAATCAATAGTTGCCAAAATATAGTGGTGTCATGGCACCTAGTAACAGAAGCAATATCCAGTTTCTGATAAGACCATAAAAAGATTAAATCATCTTATCAGGTTATGGCAACTCAATATTACAACACAATGATCACGAGTTATGTTCTGTATAATGTAGAACGCTAGTGTATCAGTAAAATTATTGAACTCTTTGAGTTTTCTTTTCACTAAATTTATTCTTTCAAACTTTCATCTCATTCGCCTGATTCCTTTTCCATGCAAGTACTTTCCAATTTTTAAAACTATTTTTCCCCATATATTTACAGTAACGCACCAATAAGTTGAAAGTGAAACACTTGACCTGGGAGTAGATTGGACGTGATTTCGGTCATACTGCAAGGTATTATAAGATGCGTAGGGGATGCCTTAAGACAGGCTATCGAAGCTATTCGTTACGATTGTATATTGTATGATTACTTCATAGTCGGCTGCTTCAGGATGCTAACACTAATACTATTTAAGTCGATATATTTGAATATATGCGAGACATGCCATATTCAGTTCTTCTTTAACGACAATGTATTAAGCGAAACATATCTTTGATGTTTGTCCCGTATTTTTTAAATGGCGTAGGTTAACAATTGAGAGAAATAAAAAAAAATTTGCATTATCATGTCTACTCTTTCTGGCAAGGCCCTCGCAATTATTATTATTTAGGTAAATATTTTGTAAATGTTTTTCAACAAAATTTTAACATAACCAAAATTTTTTATAGTTTTTTATCAGATGGTTGTTATACATATTTTTGGAAGCGAACCTAATATTATTATAAACAAAGCTTTTTCAAAATTAAGTTATGGTTATTTTTATTCAAATAAATAAAAAAGATTCATTAAATATGAAATGAAATCTGTTGTCTTGGGTTATTACAATTCTTCTGTTGGTTTTATTGGATGTCTTTATTCTATTCTGTAACAAGGTGAACTTTGCCATTACGAACTTTTCCACCAGTTTTGTTAAATATATATGTTGGCCTTTTAAGGTATCTTGCATAATGCATGGTCGTGCATTCATAATACATTACAATTGTTCATTAATACAAACATAATATGTATATTACATTATATAATTTAAAATCGATTAGTAATATTTAATTTGATTCCAACTTAAATAAATAAAATGACTATATTATTAGTTTAAAATGAAGTGTTTCAATGAATATTTGAGTGGTTTTGGTAAAGTAAAATTTAATAGTCTGATTATGAGGTTTCGTAGCCTGAGTTTCCGTATTTGCAAATCTTTAATGTTCTTTTACTCGCCCACGTTTATCATTTAGTGGTTTAACTCGTAATAATTTTTTTTATAGAACACTTGTGGAAATTATTGTCTCGAAAGTTGTAATTGTAATGCTTACTTAATTTTCCCCATTGCACGAGTTACGTCATGATACCACATACAGCATAACTCCACCAGTATTGGTACCAAGTAATTAAATAATATGAAGAAATGTTACTAGAATATTATTAAAATATTATTACAATAAAATACTTGGGTATTGTATTATCCGAGCTGGCACTTTCGGTAACAAATTCGAGTATATATATTATATATAAGTAATATATAATCTCAGTTCATAACGAAACAAGAAACTAAAACAAATTATAAGTGCAATAAACAGATTTATAAACTGTTCAATATTAACGTTGATTTGTCTTCGGTGAGCTTATAATATGCCCAAATATATTTGGGACTATTGCACAATAGATGGCAATAAATTTTAGTACAACAAACGTTAAGTGGGTTGATTCTTTGCTAAGTGGTGCGCCTCATAGCGGACTATTTTAAAAACTTGTTAATGAAGGACATCTATCGGATTTTTTGTAAATAAACTTTTCACTGTCCTAACTATTGCACTCGGGATTCAAACCATACATATTAAACTTCCACATAATAATTGAATCAGTTCCAAACCAAAATATTATTGACGATTGTAAAAGTAAGCGGTGAAAAATTCGTGAAATGAAAATTCAACATATGGGACCGGAAGTCACGTTTTAATTTTGGGATTTTTATGTTTTGAATGTGTAGTACTGGGTAAAAAAAATATTATAAAAACGCGATTTTGTTTGTTGTTGTTGTTGCATAAGATACAGTCGGTCAAAAATTTTAGAATTTGTTGTAAATGGTGATGCATTTATACAAATATAAAGAAAAGTATTTATCTTAAAAATATAAAATAGGTCTCATTTTAAAGATAAAAGAATAAGGATTAAGAAAATATTACAAAAAATGGTATCATCTGTTCATTTTCAAAATGGCCACCAAACTGGTTTGTCTCAATTTTCTGAAAAACGAATTTTTTTTATTTTTTTTTGTTTGCCATTTAATTCTATAAAACATACAAAAAAAAATTGGGTGATATTTTTTGTTTTCTTGCAAAACAAGTTTTAATATCATGACCTACTCTATTTCTCCATGTAAAATTATCGATATACCTATTCAGTTCTTAATTTATACCTAAAATTATTTTTTGTTTTTAACTGTTGCTTCAATTTTTCAAAATAAAGGTAAAAATTACTTCTAATGAATAATAAAACTAATTATTTTTAATGCCCAGCCCAGTTTATTTACTACACAAAATATTTTGGTCCTCCTTTTAAAAGGAGTTTTTCAGGTACATTTTTCAGATATACATTTCTAGTTTTAAATTTTTGGTATAAATAAGAGTCAAAATCAATATTTAGGTAGTTCAAATTTTAAAGCGTCATATAGATAATATGGTGAATTTGTATTACTTGAATTAAATAATGAGTGAAATTAAAAAGTTTTGTAAGCCGTTTGTTGGCTCGATGTGTTCTAAAAATTTACGAAAAGTGTATAAACATATTATGGATTTTTTGCCGTCTTTGATTGAAAGAAATTAAAGTTTACTCATTTGTACAACTTGTTATGTGAACATTTGTTTTAACCGTCGAAAAACAGAAACAGATACTTCACCCTCTTCACCATCAAGTTCCGCAGTTACGCCGAAATCGTCATCAACTGCAGTAGAATCTGAAATAAATTTCATTAGGAGTGATAGTGAAGAACGCCAAATACAAGAAGCGAGCGTTCTTCAAAAAATCAATTAGATTTTACCAGTTATTGGAATGTCGCCCATATATGCCAGTAAACTAGGAACTAGGCAACAGCATCAACAACAAAAATTAACCGATTTAGCTGCAATAGTACCATCAACATCATCATCATCATCTTTGATTCGTGGAATCGAGCCCCTTGTGAATCAATCAATGGACAACGCAATGAAGGCTAATTTATATGACGAATTCATGGATCAACTGACAAGTAAATTCAAACAATTGGAGAAAAATTGTGATAAGATACAGCTGCTGACTACACTGCCGAAGTCACTAACCATACAACAAATTCAACAGGAGTTCAACACAACACACTATACTTGGTGCATAAAGCTAAATATATTCAGAAAACGAACGGCTCACTTGGTCTTCCTGTACCTAAAACTGGGAAGCGAATAAGCGATTAACTAAAGCAATCAGTCATAGATTTTTATAACGATGATGAAGTCAGTCGGATAATGCCTGGAAAAAACGATTGCTTAACTATTGATAAAGTTGAAGTTCAGAAACGTCTAATGATGAGTACATTAAAAGAATGCTACGAGGGCTACAAGATTCTTCATCAGAACGACGAGTCAAAAAAATTGAATTTTCCAAATTTTGTAAAAACTGTGTGCAACCAGGAAGCAGTGGAATGCATACAGTGTGTGTTTGTACAATACATCAAAATGTAAAATTGATTATTTATGGAACCAAAATAGAAACTATTACAAATGGAAAGTTATCAAAATACCAAGATTGGAGCCTAGAGAAGCCCTTGTTTCATGTGACTTTGCAGAAAATTATTCATTTAAAATGCAGAATGCAGCGCAGGGTTTTCATTGGAATAATTAGCAAGCGACTATTCATCCATTTGCAATTCACATACATGTAGGTGGGAAATTGTAGCACTACTCATTGTTATATCGGATTGTCTTAGTCATGTCACTGCGTTAGTTCATCTGTTCATCGAAAAAATGATCCAGTTCTTGAAAACTAAAATGACGAGTTTAACCAAAATTTTTTATTAGATTACTGATGGTGCTGTAACACATTATAAAAATAAAAATAATTTTATGAATATAATGAAACACAAAGGGGATTTCGGAGTCGATTGTGAATGGCATTTTCATGCCACAGCACATGGAAAGGGGCCATGCGATGGAGTAGGAGGTACTATCAAGAGAATGGCGTCCAGAGCCAGTTTCACTGGTGAATTTGTCGGTATCATTACGAATGCAGCAGAATTAATCAAATGGGCTAAAACTTTAAAGACTGATATCGTTTCTGAGTTTTGTTCTGATATTGAATATAACTCGAAAAAAATTCAACTTGTCAGTAGGTTCGAAAAATTGAAAACTGTAAAAGGAACTCGCGATTTCCATGCAGTTATTCCTCCAGCAGAAGGTTACATTAATTTTACGAAATATTCAAATAGTGAAGATTATATTAGATTTAAAATGTAATTAATTACTAAATTAATTTTTAATAAAAAAAAAATTACCAATAAATTTTGTTTTAAATTTAAATTTGTCTATAAAGAGTTGGTGGTTTTATTTAGTGGTATTTTGCAAGAAAATGGTATGTTGGAGTGAAAATAAAATAAAACTTAAAAAAGTTAAAAATTTTATATGCAGAAATACAGTAGGTCATAATATTAAAACGTGTTTTGCAAGAATTACCCAATTTTTTTTAAAAATAAAAAAATAATAAGTTTTTCAGAAAATTGAGAAAACCCAGTTTGGTGGCCATTTTGAAAATAAAAAACTTAAAGATAATACTATTTATGTAATATTTTCTTAATCCTTATTCTTTTACCTTTAAAATGAGTCCTATTTTGTATTTTTCGGATAAATACTTTTTTTTATATTTGTATAAATGCATCACCATTTTCACCAAATTCTTAAATTCTTGACCGACTGTATCTTATGCAACAACAACAACAAACAAAATCGCGTTTTAAAATATTTTTTTACTCAGTACTACACATTCAAAACATAAAAATCACAAAATTAAAACATTGCTTCGAAAATTTTTGATTTCACGAATTTTTCACCAAGCTTATATGAATGGTAACCGTAGACAGACACAAACAAATTTATCGGGAATTCTTGATTATTATGATATTTTTTGGGTCTGTCATTGCAGGAAAATATTAGATCGTCGGTTAAATGTTTTTAATCAATGTTTTTGATCACAAAATCGTTTTTGTGTATGCCACCATAATTTTTAAAGCGCGATTTTGTGTATTTGACATGCAATCGCGCGATTGGAAATAAACACGATACATTTTGTATTTGTAAAAGCACACCATCGTTCACGCTTGTAAAGTGACGAGGATCTTGATCCCACCCGAATATCAGGATAAGATACATTTATATGTGTTCCATTTTATAAGAATGAGCTTCTACGATACTTTTTTTATATTTTAAATGAAACGATTTGAAATTGAGTTAGAAATGTTTTACCTGAACACTATATTACTCTGTTTTCTCATCACTCTAATCGAAAGAATTAGTTTTTACTGACATTAAATCTGTGAGATCTTTGGTACTATTTAAATAATGCACTTACGAATGACTCAGGTTGTTTAATGTACGCTCTGCTGATAGTATCATGGGGTCTTAGTAACTAACGTTTATGACGGGCATCTTACATTTTAGTTCATGATTTTAAAGCGAATTATACAAATTAAAAAGATGTAAATACAAATTTCTTGGAAAATGTCAATGATAAAAATTTAATTCTTAATATCTTGATACACAATCCATTCTTAAATATTACATTACTTACACAATAGGAAAGCAAACTTATTTCAATACAAGATGAAGTCAGAAATGTTCAGGATGAACGCAAGTTTGAAAATTTATTTACAACGATATCTCTTATTCTATGCACCAAATTTGTCGAACTTGATGATCGAAACAACTGCAACAAAAATCGGCTTCTGTTTTCGAATTTATCTGAACCAAAAAGTTGTTTTCTAACATTTGCAACAACCGCTCAAATATTTATTATTATTGATCAGTTAAAATCTTCTACTGTTTATGTTTATAACGGATACAGTAATGTTTTGGCAAATAACTCTCTGGTTTCATTGCTGATACACTGTGCGTTATTTATAACCTTAGTATCTGTACTGGTGTATTTCCAAACAAACTAAAGAAGTCGTCGTAATTCCATTGCATGAAGACGGTAATGCTACGAAATTGACAAATGAAAAATATCTTTACTTCCAGTGTTTTCCAGTGTTAAATTTTGAAGGTGGACCTGTGTTGCTATCCTATTACGTAGCACAAGTTTATAATTATATAATCTGGTGTATATCTCAAATGATATTCAGAATGATCTCACACAGCTTGAACATTGGTTTAATTTACACCATATGTATTTGACCTCCAAATCTCATTTTATTTTATTTTTAGGTTTATATGATAAACCTGCAAATGTTCAAGATTTTTCAAGCTTTTTATTAGCCATTCCTTACAATGCATACATTCCTACTGTATTCAGATTGTGATTTCAAGAGGCTTGAAATTTTCAGATTGTATCAAGGCCAGTTTTAGAAAACATTGGTCATTTTGTGAAATTTATTATTTATTGCTTTTTACGTCCTACCTTACGACGTTGATAGGTAATTCGAGGGCCCCCTCCATGCCAGACTATAGTACTGGCATGGAAGATGGGCCGGAACATAAGTTCTGCACTCCGACAAGGATTCATATTAGTGTTCATTTTCATCATAGATCGTAACCTGATGATGAAAAATCCCTTTTGCATCCTGCAGCTATAGGGACTTGAACCCAAAACCTCCCGATCTAAACGGTTAGTACAAATTTGGGTGATCTCATGGGAACAGCATAAAATAATTGAAACATTGGAAAAAAACGATATGAACCGATCATTCATTAATCGGAAATTAAAAACTGATTATGGAACCTTAGAAACAAGAAGGCCAAATCTCTCAATGGGATGTAGCGCCAGCAAAATAAATAAAATTAACTATTAATTTATGCGCTGTACTGTTTACAAGAAAATAATATTGCCAACAGGAAGGATTTTTTTAAAAAATTAAACCTAATGGAGTCACATTGTTGTTGTACGAGGTAAACCTTGTGGTAATATCGTTTACCAAATTTACTTTCATCGATCTCCACGACTACGCCAAGTTTATTTATCGATTCATTCCGATATACTCATTATATGCTTGAGCTACGAGTACAGTTGTACGTAATCATTCCAGTTTGAAGTTGAAAATTGAACTGATCCAGATAAATATGGGTGTCATGGCAAGCACCAAATGTTAATGTTACGCAAGAAATAAAATTTACGAAAATGTGATTTGGAACTATAAATGTGTGCGGATTTGTTTCATAAATATTTGGCATTCTTCACACACTAACTGTGTAGCGTATAGCAGTGAAGTGTACCTAATCAACCCACTCCAAAAAAAAATATTTTTTGATCAAATCCTCGATGATATCCGCTTTCTTGTGAGTTTTGACATTTTGACCGTTCCCATAAGTATTCGTATTCTTTGGCTAATAATTTAACAAAACCTACAAACATGTACTCGAGACACAAAATTTATCATATTTACTGCTTACGAAGAGTAGCACCAAATAAACAAAATTTTGGAATCTTCAACGCACCATATTTTTCTACATTAGTGTTATGGATTAGGTAATTTTTATTTTAGGAGAGCTCGATTTAAAAAAATGTAAATAAACTGCAATGGTTACGGAGCAAACGACACCGGGTTGGAATCCCGATATGTGCAGGATGCAAAAATGATTTAGTATATAAAAGTACTGTAGGCTGTCATGGAGCTATGTAATACGCAGATGGTTATACGTAAATCTGGCTTTCGTTCAATTCTTATGTGTTTTATATAGCGATAAATTAATCATGATTGCTGATTGGTTCTGGAGTATTTTTCCAAAAAACATTAATTGACATTTATTTTTTTTTTTTATATATTTATTTATTACAACTGATTTACAAATCATCTAGTAATTTATCTTTCATAATTTATATTCTTGTTTGGAGGGTTGTAGCCCTTTGGCTAGTCCCCTTTACAATTTTATTATATTTTTAGTCGATCCTGATTGGATCTTGTAGATCATGCGGTTTCTTCCTTCGCAGCCGTTTTACTAGGTTTGAATCATCCAACATACGACGTATCTCAGCATTTTGGTTTAGACTACTACGTTGCATGTGTTTTCTCGCGTGTTTGCTTATTTCTTCACTAACGAAATCCATCTTCAGATCTCTACGGTGCATTAACTATTCCACGAAGGACTTTGCTTTGGAATGATTGGATGATATTGACATTGGTTTTCTTTGTACAGCCCCAGAGCTGAATACCGTAAGTCCACACAGGTTTTAGGATTTGCCGGTATAGTAGCAATTTATTATGTAGAGTTAGCTCAGAATTTCTTCCTAAGAGCCAATCCATCTTTCTGTATTTGATGTTTAACTCTTCTTTTTTCTTTTTCACATGCTCTTTCCATTTTAGTTTCGCGTCTAGAGTAATGCCTAGATATTTTGCCGTATTTGCATAGGGAATTTGCTGGGAGTTCAGTTCTACTGGTATCCAGTTGACCTTCTTGTTGGTAAAGTTTACGTGAACAGATTTTGTTTCATTAAGTTTTATTCGCCATCTCTTGGTCCAGGTACTGACAATATTAGTAGCTCTTTGCAATTTGCTTGTAGATTCTTCTATGCAATTAGCAACTGCTAAGATAGCCGTATCATCCGCAAACGTCGCTATGTTAGTATTCTCTATCGTTGGCAGGTCCGAGGTGTATAGAACATATAAAGTTGGTCCCAGAACGCTACCTTGTGGTACCCCTGCTGATATTTTCTTTATTTCTGAGTATTCGCCATCTAATTTAACTCGAAACTGTCGGTTAGATATGTAAGATTTTAGAATTTCATAAAACTGCTTTGGTAAGTCTCTTTGTAATTTATATTCCAAACCTTTATGCCATACTCTGTCAAAGGCTTGTGCTACATCCAAGAAGACGCTTGAACATACTTTCTTTTTTTAAGTACGTCTTCAATAATGTTTGTAATTCGTTGTACTTGTTCTATTGTTGAATGATTTTCTCTGAAGCTAAATTGATGTGGAGGAACAAGATTTCTTTCTGCTATTATTGGTTTGAGTCTCTTTAGGAGTAGTTTCTCGAATAGTTTTGAAATGATTGGGAGTAAGGAAATCGGCCTATACGAATTTTTGTCATTAAGTGGTTTGTTTGGTTTAGGTATCATAATTACTTCTGCTACTTTCCATTGACTTGGAACGTGTTTAAGTCTGAACACTGCATTAATTATTTGGAGTAGTTTTCGTAGACCTTTTTCAGGAAGAGCTTTTACTATTTGTCCTGTAATTAAGTCATATCCTGGAGATTTCTTTGTATTTAGGTTGAGATTGATTTCTTCTTTTAATTCTTGTAGTGTGACAGGAGATATATTGCAGTTATCCATTTTATATACTGGTGGTATGTTTTCCTCTGCATTTTGTCTAGGTAGTGGCTGAAACGTGTTCTCGATGTGGGTTGCAAACAACGAAGCTTTTTGCTTTGCACTTATAGCCCATGTGCCATCTTCATTTTTTACTGGTGGAATTTGTAGTTTAGGTCGTTTTAAACTTTTTGTCGCTTTCCAAAGGGAGTACTCGGTATCTTTTTCCCCAGTAAGGCCACTCAAGTATTTATTAATGGATTCGTTTTTGATTTCTTTAATTCGCAACTTTAGTTTATTGGATAAAAAATTAAGAGTTGTTTTATATTCTGGCGCTCGACTTCTTTGCCAGGCCTTTCTTGCTGTTCGTTTTGCTGCAACCAGTTCCCTAACTTCTAGAGGATAGATAGCATTTCGGCGCATTTCCTTTGAACTTGAGGGGGTACTACTCCACGCCGCTTCTTGTATACTGTTGTTGAGTTGTTCTAGTTCTTCTTCTAGCTCTATCGGGGTTTTAATTGGCACCTGAAGATCAATATTATCCTCAACAAGTTTCTGGAATTTCTCCCAGCAGGTTTTTTTGTTCGTTAGCGAAGGTGGACTAGTATTTTTAATAATCGTTGCACTGATTGTCATAATAACAGACGTTTGATCCGACATAATCCCCTCGCTGCTTTCTAGGTATATGTAGTTTTCGTCTATACCTTTGGTGATAAAGAAGTCAATGATATCGGGTATTTTGTTTCTATCCGTAGGCCAATAAGTTGGTTGATCTCCAGAATGAAAATCGCAATTGCATAGTCTTCCTGCTGCAAACAGCTCTCTTCCTTTTTTAGAGGTTACTCTTGATCCCCAGTAGGTGTTTTTTGCATTAAAATCACCTCCGATTATGAAACTTGATCCAAGTGATTTAAATAACGTGCAATAGTCTTGTTTAATTAAATTATATCTTGGGGGGCAATATATTGACGATACACTATATTCTTTGTTGTTATTTATAAATACTTTTAAGGTGACTACTTGCATAAATTCCTCTTCAATTTTAAGATCTATAAAGTATTTTCTTTTATAACCACCGACGATCCTCCCCTTGCCCTTCCTGCTGGATGAATGGCGTGGTTTCAATTGTATCCATATATTTTAAGATATGAAGTTGAAGTAAAATGGGTTTCCGATACTAGGCATAAATCTATTTTTTCAGTATTTAGGAAAATTTCTAATTCTGGAATATGTTGCATTAGCCCATTTGCATTCCAGGTTACTATTCTTAATGTTTTATTTGTTGTTGTTTGCATCATTTTAATAGAGCATGGATTTCATTTCATTTAGAGAGTCATGCTTATCTAACCTGTTGCTTAGAGCTTGAAGACGTATGTTAAGAGCTTCCATGCTTCTTAGTATCTTTTGGAGCACTGCTGTACCTTCAGTAGTGTGCTCCGAAATAATTGGTTTTGTCATGACTACTTGCGAGTACAGTTTTGGTTTTGGTTCTTCCGTTTTACTAGCATGAGGTTTATTGGTTCCTCTTTGGTGGAAGTTTAATAATTTTTTACCGATACTCCTGGACTTTGTTTTCGCGTTTTATTTCTTATCCGTTGTAGCTCCTTAGCTATTTCACATCCCCGGTAGTTTGCGGGATGTGACTTATTGCAATTGACACATTTTGCAGCAAAATTTTTACTAACCGGGCATACCTGGGGATGATGCTTTCCGGCACATTTCACGCATCTAATTTCTCTTTGGCAATATTTCTGCGTATGATTAAAACCTTGACATTTTTTGCACTGCGGTATTAATCCGTTATTCTTTTTCAATGGCTCTATTTTAACTCTCATGCTAAGTATTGCCTTGATATTATACACATCTTCCACTTTTTGTTTGTTATTAAAAGTGAGCATAAATAGTGGAAGCCCTCTTTTGTTAACTTGAACTCCTTGTTCAGTTTCGATTTTTTCTTTCTTAATAATGTTTACGGCATTTTCTATTTGATAACCCTTTTGCTTGAGATCCTCAATAATTTCCTCTTTTGCACAGGTTGGGTGAAGACCTCTAGCCATAACTTTAATTGGGCGATCATTCTTATCCTCATAGGTAAACCACTGATGCCCCTCGGAATTAAGCTTTGTAGCCAAAGCTCTATAAGTTTCAGAGTCTACAACATTAATTTTCCAGACGCCGTTGTTTAGAGATACGAGTTTGTACTCGGCTATCGTAATCGATTTCATAATCGATTGTATAGTAGAGAAATTTGATATCCCGACGACATTTATTGGTGGAGGTGATTTTTCTTTCGGTTTAGCTGGTTGTTGTTCTAGAGCTAGTTGTTTCTTGATGATTAACTGATTTCTGGCAACCTCTTTTGAAGTTGATGGTAAAGTCTCCGCCATTTCTGGTGAGTGTTGCGCTTTCCTTTTCTTGGTCTTTTATTCCGGTTCAACATCCAATTTGTTTCTCTTTCTAATTCTTCTTCATCCGTATGGAATGAATTAATGCCATCATCGACTGTTGGGCTAGGCGTCGTCCCAAGTTCTGCACGTGTTTCAACTGCTTTTTTGAGTTCTTCATTTTCTTTCTTTAAAATTGTAAATTCTTCTTTCAATTTAGTAGTAAATTCTTTTATTTCTCTTAGTTATTCACGGAGTTCGGCATTTTCCTTCTCGTACTGAAATATATTTCCAGTTGAAGATCTTGGTGATCTTGATAATTTGGAACTTCGTCTAAATGGGTTAAACAATGATTGGCCCACCCCAGAATCTGTTAAGCCTGCCTCCGAAGAGTGTGGATTTGGCAGCATATCTGCTGCTGTACCACCTGGGGTATTACATACATTCCGTATTTGTTGTATTCATTGTTTGTTTTAGCCAATTTATACCACTGGCATTTGGTCCCCTGTAGCACTTTGCTACTGTCGAAGCAGTACCCGCCCCCCCGCGACGAGGACGCGGCTACCTTGGTGTTACCTAGGTGTATACAGAAACAGCCGAAGCCCTCTGAGTACCCTAGGCTGATGGGCAATTGACATTTATGATTTAATTATTATAGCTTTTTACCAAAAATATCATAAATAATGTTTGTGATTTATGGTATGTTTTAATTGAATATGAAAAATAAAATATGCTGAGCTTCACAGCAAACAGACGCACTCGAAATCATAGTAAAGCAGCCATTTATACTAAGGTGGTTCGCCGATTTTTTAAAATTTTTCCTGGAGAAAATGGCTCATCAAACATGACAGTTTTCTTACGTAAGGCTACTAAAAATGACTGACTAAAATTAATTGTTTATTTAAATATTTACATAACTCCAAAGCTCTACGGTGGAAATCAACCCTAAGTTGATGAATTTTTGCAAATTGTAAGCTTTAATGCTATATAAAGAAAATTTATGTGTTAACTTTTACACAAATTGGAATCAGTTCGTTGGGAGAAATTAATCATTCGAAAGTAAAATAACTTGACTACTTGCATCATTTCTGAGAGAATCGCAATGCTACAATACATTCAAATATCGAACACAAGAATATATAGATTCTTTTTATGAAACGTATTTCAACCTACGAGTACATTTAAATAGTAGTTCACAAATAGTAAAATATTTTGTGAGCGAATATCGAACATTTCTTCAATAAATTTTTTATCCATGAAAAATAACAAATCACAGCTAAGTTCTTAAAAATACTTCCATCATTTTGGACGGGTAACTGCTAGTTAATATATAAAGTTAGCCAACTAGATTAGTTGTGTATAAAATATAAGTAATTTATATTGCATACAATCATCATCCAAAAACACCAAATGCTTCTATTTTGTAAGGTATTTTGTAAACTCAGTCTACTATAGGTTAGCAGTTAAGCCTTAATAAGTATCCAGGTTCAATGTGAATATTTCGCCTGTGAAACAAATACTATGGTTAACTAATAAATGCTGATATACTCTCCCTCTCCAATTCCGACATTCTATTATACGTAGGCCTTGTACGACGTCGTCTCGCTAGCGTAGTCGGGGTCTTCTATGACTTACACCGGCTGGTTGTTGCTGGAATACGTTCTTTATCATTCGATTTTGTGGGGCTTTATCACATGGTTTGTACGAATCCGTTATTCGTTTTCCTCAACTTTAATTGGACCAAAGATAGAATAAATAACTTTCCTTTCAAAACTTTCTACAGTCGGTAGAGATGAGGGACCATCTCTCGCTTCCGAAAATCAGGACGAGTCTAATTAGTGGTTTGTAAAGTGTGACCTTACCTTGATGTTATTACTGACCCGAAATATTTGAAGTCTTCTACGCTAAAAAATTATGATCACCGATTCCGAAATTTGCAATAGGGATGTTCCTGGGTGTGGAAACGAGTTTTGTGGTAAGGAGAGCGGTAAGGAAAAGTTCTTCACGATATCATCTGCATAAGTCGGAATGTGGCCTGACTTAAAAATATACAGCGGGATGCTTCGATCTTGCTTTTTCTTACTACGTAATCGAGTGCCAAATGGAGCAGGAGCATCACCCTGGCGAACACCGGATGTTATTTCAGAAAGATCTGAAGAACTTGTTTGGAATACGATTTACATGTAGTTAATGTATGCTTGTATTATACTCCCAACATTTCTCCAGAATCAACCTGATGTTGAAGCACTGGTCAGTGGTTGATAGATTGGGACGAAACCCATGCTGATAGTGGCCGATGATGTTTTTACGAGAGGGGCGAGCGTGGTAAGTATAACATTAGCCAACTCGTTGTAGGCAGTGTTCCATAACACTATGCCACAATAGTTTTCACACTTTAGACGGTCGCCTTATTTGTAAAGCAAAGGTAAGAGCACGGTCTTCCAATTCTCCGGCAACTCATCTTGGTCCTGAATAGCGACGATGAGATCGTATAGATTTGATGCAAGAACAATCCTCCGCGGTGCCTTCCCAATTTTCAATCTAATAACAGCTGCTCTACTGAGGGATATTCAACAAAATCTTTCTCTAATAGGGGTCCTTTCGTCTATCCGATTTAGCAGATTTTGGAAGTAGTTGTCTTTAAAGACATTCGTGGCGTTAGCAAACCAGTCTATTGCGTTTTTTTATTTCGTTTGGAAGCTGCTGTTTTCGATGCATTTTCTCATATTTTTATACTTCTTTTGTCGGATATATTTAGTCTCAACCCTCCTGACATGCAGATATTTTGCTAGAGATCTTCTAGTGTTACAAGCCAACCATTTTTAATGAAACTTTTATTAATTTTCGACGACCAGGAGGCTTCGATTTAAAATCGATTTGATTAAAAAGTTTACTGTTATCTATCTCAGGGATTACCCCTCCACCTTTCGGTTTATGTGAATTAAGTACATGCTCAACCTATAGTTCTTGTACATAATTCATTTATTCATTTATTTATCCATTTATTTAATTTACAAAAATTTGGTGAACTAAACACCCCATTTTAAGCTAGTAGCTTATTTTTAACAGAATGTAAGTTCATTCAAATCCATTTTATTGTCGTTATTATTGCGTTTTATCGCGAGTGTGATTATCCGTTCTGTAATCTCAGTTTATTATAATCGTCGTATGAGACTGATATTAAGCTACCCATACCTTCATTCTGTCAGGCAGAAATAAATTTTTCGTAATTGTTATCTCGTTGTTTTGGAATCGTGTTGCTAACACATTGTTTTTTTCAGCCCCCAAATAGCAAACAAAATACAGTGCTGTTCAATAGATTACCGCAACTGAATCAAAAGAACCAAAATTCAATTTCCAGCCGGTGTGTGCGAGATAGAAAAAATTGTGAAATAGAGAAAGAAATAGTATTTAGTACTGAATACAATAGCAAAAAGCAAAAATCGTACACATCAATATAACTGTGTTTTTTGTTTTGTTTTGAAAAATGAGTCAGAAATTCAAGAATTTGTTTCGGTTCATTTGATTACCGCCACTTGAAAAATTATATGAAATAACAGCATTATGTGTGATTTCTTACCAATCTTTTTTAAATACAATATTAAAATATAATAATTTTTAATTTTTAGTGAAACTTCTATTTTTCTGAATAACTTCAAAAATACGATTCTTAAGTGAGTCGTACAATGACATCAAATAATTGAATGAAATTTCTGACCATGCCGCTTTAATCCCTAGAATCAGCTCTTCCTTAGTATCATACTGTTTTCCTCCTTCGTATACTTCACGTGTGAGCCAGCCCCAAACATTTTCTATTATGTTTAAGTTCGACGAATATGGTAGCCAAGGCAATAGCTGGACATTTTGGCTTGTGACGTACGACTTTACAACGCGAGCTGTGTATATTGGCACGTTTTCTTGTTCGAAAATCGATGAGAGTGGTGTAAAAAGGTCATGGATTTTAGGGAAAACAGATTCCAGTAACGTCTCGTAACTGTTTCTGGACATTTTTGTACTTTGAAACACCAAATCAATTGTGCCACAATAAGAGATTGAACCCCAGACCATTACGCCCCATTCTCTACTATGATGGCGATTCAAAAACACTTCCTCTTTCCTAAAGCCGTGAAAATAATAATCTGGTCCATCCAGATTAATTTTTTTTATCAGAAAATACGACTTCCAGTCATTAACATTTTGACCATGCATCACATTACAAGTCATGTGCTAATTTGCCGAATTCCAATCGTTTCTGCTTCCGTTCATCATTCAGTGGTGGTTTTTTCTTTAACTTCAGCCGCTTCATATGCTTTGCACTTAAAATTGCACGGCGAACAGTCGATTTGCTTCCATTAACACCAGCTGGAAGGGCAATTTTTGTTTTAGAAAGAGCCGAATTGGAGGCCAATCTAACAATTTTTCGTTTATTCTGAGGTGTAAGAGCCATTGAAACCCTTCCTTTATAATTACCTCCGTAAGATTTTGTATCCTTCAAATAATTTAGTATTACCTACAGCACTGCCTGAAAGCCCTTCGTGATGATACACATCTATTTTGGCCCTTTCTCATAAAGTTACACACTTTTTGCTATTAGATTCAGTACTAAATACTCTATCTTTCTCTATTTCACAATTTTTTATTTCTCACACACTCTGGCTGGAAATTGACTTTTGCTTTTGCCTTTTGATTGAGTGGCGGTAATCTATTGAACCGCACTGTATTATGTAGGAATACGGAAAATATTTTTTTGAAATTTTGTGATTGCAATACCTCTTGATAAATTTTGACCGTTTTCAAATTGTCTAAGACTGGATAAATTTTCTGAACACAAAGTAAAGTGGTCTTTTCATGTCTCGAGTACTTTCAATCGTATTAGTCTGATTCTCATTCTCATTAAATAAAAATACGATTTAGAACACCCACATAAAGATATATCCTCCGGTCGCAAGATTATTGTAGGTATTCTGACATTATTATAATATTAATATTATGCACAATTAAACTTTATTTTAAATATCCAAATAAAGCTTTTTTACATTAAAACAAATAATAATTTCACAATTATAACTTTCATTAAAGTGACAGTACTTTGAATACTTTATCGTCCTTTGTCAATTTTTAACTGCTACCGAATTTTTTGGTTAAAATCTGCAGTATATTTTAGATACACCTTTTTACATATCATTCGGCCATCCTGTTATCGTGTATTATCAATTCGAATAATTTGTTTGTTTTCGTGTTCAATTTATCGTTATAGTAGCGGATTGTAAAAGTTGTGCGTAAATTTTCAATTCACTCCTCATCATACCACCCTATCCAACACAAAATTGACGCATATCATTAAATGCTAAATATACTTCACAACATTCAATGATGACAATGATTAATGGAAGTGAACATAGAATACAACATATAACCGAGTGTAATGGATAAGATCAACATAAAGATACAGACCAGAATACATCTACAGAACCTCTCTTCATTAACTCGTCAATACAAAATACGTCATAATTCAATACAAATTAAACATAACACCATTCTACACAATAACGGTTGTTGTGCCGTGTTTTAAACAGGAAATAAAATTGAACGTAGCATAAAACGCAGCATAGTTTAACATGAATGCAGAATATATAAATTACTGTGTAACGATTATCCAAGAACACCACAGCCAAAATTAATTTCGCACAACATTTGATAAATGCGAAACACAGATATACAGACATTAATAACATTATGCGCATTCTACATAAAAGAAAGGGACAGGTTTAAGGGTAGAACCCGGTGCTATAGAACACGAAAATAAACAAATTATACGTATTGGTATGGTAATTCACAATAACAAGATGGCGCAAAGGACGAACGCGCCAAACATGTCTTTTTATGATTTTTAATATATAAATAAAGTATTCAAATTAACACCACTTGAATGAAAAGTAAAATTATTATTTGTTTTAAATTAAAAACTTTTATTTGGATCTTTAAAATAAACTTCAGTTATGCATAATATTAAAATTATAATAATTATTTTAAATTTTTTATCGTAATATTCATTGTGATTTAAGCCCCGGCACCACCACTAATAAAGAATGACCACTATAACGGTAACAGAAATTACTATTGGGCCATTTTCTAGTGTTACGCTCGAATTCACCAAACAGCCAGAAACCGCTTACTCGTGTCTCCATAAAACACGAACAGTAATTTTATATGGTATATTTTCACAAACACACTTTTGCTTTTTTACATATCCTTTCGTCGGTGTAAGTTTCATTTAATTTGGCTTTTTATTTAATATTGTCTTCCAAGATTGGACGAAAGCAAGTCCCTCTAAAGGTTCATCAAAATACTCTACTAGATTATCAGAATAGTAGTAGTACATTACAACATACATAGCTTGTTTTTTAGCGAATTATTTGATCTGTGAATAAAAAATGAAAACCTTAATGTAGAAAACACCCCATCTCACATACAGAATCATCAAAGTGTTAAATTTAATATTTCAACAATTCATTCACCTCACTTAATTTATAGTCCATTAATATCACGCTCTGCAGGGCTCGACGTCAACACCTTAACTGTAAAAACATCATGCCCTTGACCATTTCACCATCATATCAAATTTATCCAGTACAGTTACCTGTTTTATTTTTTGTTTCTAATTAATTTTCAACATTTCTCATCCTTTCGTCTTTAAATTAAATTCTTAATTTAAGGAGTTTTCATTATCGTTATTATTATATTTTTTCGTGTAATTTTTTATGTTCATTATTGTCAACTCGTTTATAATTTTTTTTGCCTTGCGATTTTTTATTTTATGCTCATTGCTATACGCTGTCCTCTATGTGCTTCTTTCTCTGTTTCTAGGCGGTTATAATCAAAATGTAAATGATGAGTGCACGATGAGATGAAAAAAATCCTACCCAAAAAAGTTAAATGTAATAAAGTTAAAAATAATAATTAAAATAAACTAATGCTCAAAGGTGGACGTTGGTGACTACCTATCTACTAGAACTTTATATCTCGTATGTATGAGAAATAATCGAATAAAGCTGGTTGGCAGAATTATCATTATTTTCCAAGAAATAACAGCGTCCTCTCAAACGAAAGGTAAAGCTTCATTTAAATATTTCAAAGCATCATTTCCAATACTGCACAGGATATCAATCATCTTTTCCACTATGATATACTGCTTTAATCGGAATTGTTACAAGTATATTTGTCAGATAACATTAAAGCATTTAGTTGTTTGAGGATTTAAGCACAACGCGATATGCGTCTTATCAAGTGGTACGCTTACTATTGAAAGTTTTTTTATAAATCTTACGAATGTTAATTGAGACAACAAGAAAAGTGCAGTACAATTAGTATTTCCTAAGATTTTGAGCATAACTAGAGGTATATTCGGAGACAGTCAATGCATCAAGCCAGTGCAAACTACTTTTATGATAGACAAGTAGAGTCTACCTAATACGGTAAACTCCAGTTGGACTGCTTCCTCGTACCATAATGATTTTATGCAAACAAAATTAATACCATCGAAGGAGTTTTCCATTCACATGTTGAATTTAGCTCGAAATTTACAGTTCAACATTAAGTTTAGTATTTCAAGTTTGGTTATGCACAGCTATCAGTGATGTGTTTTAGAAACGCGTCTGAGGCTTTATAGTTGTTATTAACACTTATAAAAGATTAAATATACATATATTATTAGATTTAAAAAAATTAAAGATTACGAATCTTTAAAAAATGGAGGGATGAATATATGGTGTCACAATAACCGGTTCAGATTTGACATATCGGTTATTTTGGCTCTGGCAACACTAATGTCATTCGATCTTTGACAGAAACTCAGTATATTATGCCAGCAGTTGAAGCCCCGTGACCATTCGCTTCGATATCGATTCGCTGAGGCGCATTTCCATCTCGGTGGGTTCGTTCAAAAACAAAATTGTCGCATTTGAGGATCGGACAATCCACAAGGATATTAAGGCGGCATTATTGGGCCGTATTTCTTCGAAGATAAAGCCGGCGCGACCGTTACGGTCAACGGAATCAACTACCGCAACATGTTTACATGCTTGTTGGGTCATATATTGAAGATATTGGTTTGGACGACCTTTGGTTTCCGCAAGATGGTGCGCCATGCCACACATCGGGCGTTACAATAGCGAAACCGCGTCAAAAATTCGATGGTCGCATTATTAGTAGAAATGGTGGCGTGAATTGGCCGGCAAGGAGCTGTAATTTGATGCCTTTGGATTTTTATTTGTGGGGTGCCGTGAAGCAAAAGTGTTATACGGACAATCCACAAACAATTGAGCATTTGAAAGCCAGTATTGAACCAACCATTGCTGAAATAGATCCGCACACAATCCAAAATGTGCTCAGAAATTGGACCGGTCGAATAGAGTACACCAAGACCAGCCGCGGCTCCCATTTGAATGAAATGATTTTCCGTAAGTAACCAGGAAGATTGTACTTTCAAACAAAAAAAATAAATTTAGAAATATAGTAAGCCGTTTTTATCTGAACTTCTTATTGGGACACCCTTTGTTGTAGTCAAACACCCGACTTTCTTTTATTACGAATGTATAAAAAGATCTCGAATATACCATTCTTGATTTCGAAAGTGAAAAATTAAATATACCGAAATTTCGTTAAAACTGTCCTGATAATCCAAAATCGTTATTCCCGCTTAAATTTCGGAAACCCAACCCATGTTGATATTTTAAACTTTAAATTTATTTGAATCTTTTAAGAATTTAATTCGTTGTCGTTTTTCGAAAATGCTGTATTTTTCATCATTGTTAACATTTAAGAAGCTCCAATTGAAGCTGCCACTTCCGCGCACAGGTTTCTTTGAAATTTCGCAAGAATATCCTAATTAATGGACAAAGTTTAAGGCCCCGATTCACGTATATTGCAAAAAATGGTACTTTTTTGCAGAAAAACTAATCGGCCTATCACCAATATTTTTGTTTTAAAAAATTATTTGAAGTTTAATTAAATTATTGACGGTGGCATTTTTCAATTTTCGCTCAAATTTTTTCCCAACATCACTCGGAAAAAACGGAAAAATTTTGGTACCATTGCGGCTCTATCAGGCGATGAAAATTACATTATGATATACCAAAACTGAAGCGGTGGCTTCAGAACTGGTGGCTTTTTGCAAAATTATAGATAGTTACTTAAAAATTTGCATAAAACACAATCCTTTGGTAATTATTTATCGATTTATCAAAGACACATTTGTAATTTTCCATAATATTAGTTCACCTTGAATACCAAAGATGGCAATTTGGCTTTTACAGTTCTTATGGAACAAAAGTATTCGGATATTTAAAAAAATATACTTATTTTTTCATTATTTACTCAGTTATTTAATTTATAATCATTAATTGGTGAGTTCTAATGAAAGTAAAATTACAATAAATGTCAAAATGTACTCCGTTTATATATAAAAAGATTTATTTGCAGTTTAATTTCGAGGTGTACGAAGAATACTAGAAGGCACTGTATTTATATGATATACATTGAAAATGTATCGAAACACATGTATATCATATAAATACAATATATGATGTATATGGAAAATAAAAGCAAGAGGACAGTCGATGTACAGCTGATATTTTGTAGTGGTGTGTATGATTTTCTTTCAATCTCTAATAAATACAATAATAAATTGTATTTGTGTTTTATTTACTAGAGAATGAAAAGATAAGTATTTTTCTGAAATATTAATACATTCCATACAATATGCCATATACTATGTATGTAGATATTTTGTATATGTATACTGAATGTAAATTAGGAGTAGTTTGAATGTATTATATTGATGATAAACGCAAAAATGAATGAAATTAACTATGTGTTGTTGTTGGCTTATCAATAAGTCCGTTTATCAAAATTTGCACGCGAGAATTGATTTTATTTTGTTTACCTTGAATTTACATCTCGTAAATCGCGAAACATAATTTTATACGAGCAGGTCTGATAGTTTGTTGTTTAAAATTACAAAACAAGCTCATATTTTTTTCTATAGATTCAAGATGTATACTGGAGGCTAATTATGTAAGCAGAATGAGAACGACTTTCGACTCAAATTAATGTTGACAATTTTTCAATGAAAACAAATAAAAATCATTACGACTTGTGTCTCGTATTTATAACCGAGATATGTGTCGTAAGTCGAAGTCGTAATGCTTACATAAACCACCCCCAGATTCCAGATTCATAGTCGAGTGTGCAATATCGAAAATCTATTGAATTGCACAAGAGAGTTGAGTGCACAAGAGGATTTAATTTTATATCCATAATAAAATACAATAATATCATATCATAATACTCGTATGATTGCTCCAGTATATTTTATAGAACTATAACAAATTGTCTAACTACTTCTGACTACTAGGCATGTGAAGTCGGATCGTTTTTATAATTATTACAAACATGTCCTGTCCCTATATCTGGTTATTTGTAAAACCGTATAAATAATGGTGAATTAAAAATAATAATATTGGCTTCTTAATTTGCAACTTTAGTTCTCCGGAACTTGCTAATTGCCTGGTGTGCCATCGATACAAGTCCCATTTATAGAGAAAATCAAACAATCATCCATCAAATGCATATTGAAACAATTTGGAACCTTACATAAGTCGCAGTCTAATAAATGATGCAGTTGAAACTAGTTCTGAAATATTGTGGTCACATTATCGACGTTTCAAATGTACAATCAAGATCCTTTGCTTCTCATTGATTTTGGCAACGTTAGCGTGTATATGATTGATCCGATAAAGGTGCAATTCCCCGCTAAATTATCATATGGCACAGCAGAACTCTCATTTTATGCTGGTCCTCAACCGTCCATAAAATGAAGAGACCAATCGTCAAAAAGCGGTAACCAACTTGGGAAAGAGGTCGAGTACGGACACTAAACGTAGTCATTATTGAGAACCTTGTCTGCGGCAAGTCAACATCAAGCAACATTATGTAATCAAAAATCGCTTATGGAAATACACCAATTTCAGCCATTTCCAGATTACCATGCATCAGTGAATAAAAGGGGATCGCAAAAGACGTATTTATATTTTAAGTTGTTTTACCGCAAAAACCATAAAATTCGTAAAAGAAAATTAATATTTTTTGAAAAAGATAGAAACAAATTTTTTTTAAATACAAATACAATATGTAACCAACTACTTGTGCTCTTTTTAACAGCTCCTAGTATGCCAGAACATTTTTGATCAAACTCTTAAATTACAGTAATTTACAAAATTATGAAAGAACATACTTTGTTACCCGGTTGTTCATTGAGGTCACCCTAGCAAAAAATAGGAATTTTAATGGTTTTAAATTTGAAATGTGAACAAAGAGCTTAGTTCAAAACTGGTTGTTCTGACAAAATTAAAAGTGAATGGCACACTTATGCAAAGTATCTTAAAATGTTGTTTATGTAATTTAATTGTAAAATTATGATTTCATTATAATTTTATAAATAAACATACATACAGAAAATATTTGTTTCGTATAATTAATTGACGTTAATTCCTTAACAAATTGTGTTAAATTAGTTTAACTCAATTTTGTGTAAATTGTCTAAACTGAAACAAATATTGGTGCTACTATTAACAAACGGTGCAGTGATGAAAGGTTAATTGCTAATGAATATTTATTGCTATAAAATAACAGTCGTCTTAACAAACAAAAGATGTAAACTTCAGGATGGGTCTTCTATAAACTATCGGCTATCAAAAGCTATCTTACCTTAGCAATGCTCTCGTATTCTAAAGAGTCGAATCAGTCCGTATTTCTATAAAAATTTGGTTCGTATGAACAGACTCATATTGAAATATGGTGTAATCAGCGCTTTGTATATTGTTTGTAGTTTAGTTTTTAACGAAACATTAAAAGTTTTAATGATAGTGTGTAATTCGGTTATGTAATTTTACCATGCGATGATTCTTGCGCTATACAGAGATTATACTTTGCTCATTTTCACTTACCATATGGTTGCCCTCTAGTGACTGACATTTTTTTGTTCACAACGCTGATGTGAAGCACATTTTTTGGACGGATTATCGCAAACGAACTAACTTGATTTAAATTATAAGGAGCTGCGCTGCTCTATGTTCAGTCGGATGATATTAAATGACACGATGAAAAAAGTTTTAGCTATTTGGTTTCATTGCCGGACATTGTAACGGTATGTTAATTTTGAAGCATCCAAAAATTTGCCTTATCGACTACATACGAGTATTACATTATTTTGCAGCAATTTTTTAATATTTTTCGCAAAGAGCGCGTTTAAATTGGATTAATAATTAGAATCACACACCCCTTAAAAAAGTATATCAGAAGATTAGGTTAGAATAAGAAAAGCCAAAAAGGTAACAGATCGGAACAAATTGGATATTTTGGAATTTCGCTCCATATATGAATGGAATTCTACATTTAAAGTGTGGTGTGGGGTTCACTAAACGTTGGTTAATAAGTAGAATTTATTCAAACATATGGACAGGCGACCAAATCTTCATATTTGTAGTTTATTTAAAAACTTTCAATAGGCTGATATTTATGTGCAAATTAATGAAAACTCTTAATTCAAGGTATACAGCAAAGATGCAAACTGTCGGTGACCTTTATAATTACATCATGAGTATGGAAAGGTGATCGTTTGGTCAAATACTTTTTAATTTATTCTTATAATACTTCATAATGTCTGCTTAACATAGGCTAGTGCAGCTGATATTAGCATATGGTAACGACACCTGGGTTTTGTTGTTCTTCTCCTGAAACAAATCATCCTGCCATTATAATTCCCAGATCGCTCATCAGATCGACATACAAATGAACCAAAAGAAAACCATTTATATGGTTACCGCGAGAAGAATGAAATGTTAAGAATTTATTTCGGGGAGACACGCGACACGAGAAGGTAAAATGCTTTAAAAAACGGATTAAAATTTTTATTTTATTATAGTTTCCGATTAAGTATCATTCAACACATAAATCAAATAGCTGCAACGATGTTGTAGTTGAGGTCTTGTTCTTTGTTTAAATATATAGAGCAACACCTTACCTCACTTTGAAAATTTTCCATACATCGTCCTGGCCAAAAACGAGGCCTGCTTTTTTATTAAAAACTGAACCAGTTTCAAAAAAAATTTATTTAATAATTGGTAATTGTTAAAGGGTTCGGTACGTTTTGTTGACTCATAATTTGCAAATAATTTCAGAAAATCTTCCGTTTTTGAGCAAAAATGCACCGAAATGTTGAGTATTAATTTCTGGTTATCAAGTATTTTAAATTGCAACGGTCTTAGACTAGGAAAACGTTTACCGGTCAAGGCAGGCTATTTGAACAACGTTTATCTAGCCTCCTTAATCCAGCTTATAAGCTATTTCAACTAGCTTATGTCCTACTCTGGAAGCAATTATAGCAGGATCTCGATAGTCAATTCCTAGATGGTCCTGGCCAACCCCTTTACCGATACGTTTAGTCATTGGCCTCCTCATGTTGAGCTATATGTGTGGCCTTTCTGAGATACAGGTAGTCACCTAGTCGGTAGATAGACCATAATGGCAATATTTTTGTGGTTATGAATACTTTCAGTAGCGCCTTCCCTGTAATCATATCTCACTAACACGTTGGCGTGAGTTTAGGCGAGAAAGGGCTTAGTAAAATACTCGCAAGATTAAAGTTAGTTTTATTATAACGCGTCATTCACTTTTACACATTTATTAAGGCATTCTAAAATTAACATCTGAACATTGCACTGGTTAGATTAGTCGTCGCTATTAGTTCCGGGTGGTTGATGATAAAGGTAAGACAAATCCAGAGGCTTGTTGTACTTGAGCGTTTGTACTTGAGCGGTTGGAAAATTACGATGCTATATGCAGAGTCTATATATACTCGTATTTAGCCATGACAACACACAAACAATCATTTCTGTCAGGTATAGACGATTTATCTTTTTCTTTCTTCTCTCGCGACATAATCTTAATATATATTTAAAATACGTAAATTACGTATAATTCGTAAATATAGTGCGTGAATCGAGAATAATATTGACTAAAATATCAAAAAAATTCGATCAATCTCTAAAATAAATAAAATAATTTTTTTTTTCTGAAATATAAGTTTTGAGGGATTTACAAAAGTCGGCGTGAATAGTATTAAATCGCATCAGGCTATCTTGTAACTATATTCATGTTAAAGCGTCATCATTTAATTTTCTGTTCATTTGTATCATCCGTATGTGTCATTTCCCTGAAGTATTTTTTTGTGCAAACTGTGTCAATCTTTGTGCCAACAAAACATAATTTGCGGGAGGTGCTGCTTTTTTGTTTTAATTTGAAGAAAATTGCAGCTGATGGTCATCCATTGCGATGTGAAGTATATGGAGAACATACTCCATAAACATTAAGTACTGGTTTCGCCGTTTTAAATTGGCTATTTTGACAATGAAGGCCTTATTGGACCACGGTTCATTACAAACTGAAGAGGAGCTCGCTGAAACGGAGAGATTCTGGGAGTGATTCAACAAGCGACTCACAACCGTCTCAAAACTATGGGTATTGTGCAAAAACTAAGAAATTGGATTCCGTATTAGCTCAAGGCAAGAGATGTAGAACGGCTCCAAAGACAAAATCGGAAGGGCTTTTTGCATTGAATCGTGACAGGGGACGAAAAGTGAATGCGTCGAGTTTAACCGTCAATCCAAATATTCATGACAAGAAGCTAATGCTGTGCGTCTGGTGGGATCAGTTCGGAGTGTTCTACTATGAAATACTTCCGCCTAACGAAATCATCACTGGAGAATGCTACCAACAACAATTGATGCAATTAAGCCGGGCATTGAACTCAAACGTCCACAATATGCCAAAAGACATAACAAAGTGATCTTGCAGCACTTTCAGCTTCAATGAGATGTCCTACCCCACTCGCCGTATTCACTAGACATTGCTCATCCCCACTACCACTTATTTCGGTCGATGACTCACGGTCGGCGGATCGCATCAAAACACGAGTAATTTTTTCGACGCGGAATCCGTATGCTGCCTGACAAAGCCAACTTAAGGGTCTTCCGTCCCTCAATATCCGGATAATAATGTCGTTATCTTTTTTATTATTTCTGTTGTTCCGAATGTTTTTCAAAATATGAACTACTCGTAGATCATACATCAATAAAATGAAACGAAATATTATGATAGTTGGAATTTACAAGAGAAATTCGATAACTTTCGCGCGGTATACATAATTATTTTGAGCTTTGAGATACATTTCATTTATTTGAAGAATAACCTTCCGCTGCATTTATTTCAAACGTTGAGCCTGCTTTAAAAGCTGATTTGTATTACCTTCAAAGTGTGCAGGGTTTACATTTTGAAAGCATGATAGCCGCTGTAGAGCTATTTTGCTTGATAGGATTAGCCTTACTCTTGATTACGAATTAATGTTGCTCCCTTACTAACTGGTAAGCCATCAATGACTGAAGGTAAATCATATATGAATTATTATCTTTTCGGGATAAAATAAAGTTCGATTTATTTGAAGTCATAATTTTGAATTGATCCCGTAATTAAAATCAACACTATCCGCAAGATTTAAAAGGCCGTTGGTGCTAACCGATAATACATTTAAAATGTCATTTAATTTATCAAACGCGCGTAAATCGGTCGGATCTCGAAAAAATAAAATTGGGTTTTAAATATGAACCAACATTTAAATTGCTGATTTAATTGGGTAAACATGAATGTCTAAAAAACTACCGTACAATTCATTTGATATTTTAATATAACGCGGAATAAAAATATCTGGGATATTATTTTAATATAATAAAGCAAACTTCGTTGAATTTCACTTCAACGTTACAGCCGATTAATCTGTCAGGTAAATTTTATTTAAAATCTTCAAATGAACTGATCAACTAATTTTTCATCAAAGAAATATCACTCGCTATTGGAAGATCATAATACCTGATTAAAATTCCACGTTATCTTTCAGAATTACCTTTCCTTGGCCGTGGCTTGGTTGTAGATAACTATTCTTGCAAACCAGGAAATATTCGGGGTACTAGTACATTTGACTTTAAGCGCGGGTTTTTATATATTCATTGAAGTTACCATATTGCTTTATAAAAATATTGTAGTAGCTAATAAAATGTTTAATACTTACTTATTGGTGATTTGTTGGTTCAAAATCCTGCGGGTGGATAGCATTAATCCAAGCCTGTCTTAGAGAATCCGATGTGGGAATTTGGAAACATGAAACTTTTCCATCTACCTTTACGGTGCACAGCAAGTATAAGGCATTTTGAGTAACTGAAACATAATCGGTATTTTATTACTATAAATATTATTTATCCAGATTTAATGTCCTTTGAAGGTCAATTAATACCCTCCTTTTCATTCACGCATGCATCACCCAGTGACCGACTCACACAATTACAGTATAGCTGCACACAGAGGGTTTTGTGTTTGTGTTTATTAGCATCACCGATCGTAGTCGATCACGAAAATCGCTTTGCATCCAGCCTCTGGTAGGATTCGAACCAAGTACCTCCCGGTCCAACTGAAAAAGCGTTAACCACTGCACCACTTGTCCGGTGAGTATTGTTTTTGTTTTTATATTTTTGTCATTGTATATTTTAGAAACAAAATTGGATGGGAATGTTTTTTAAAATTTAAAATTTTTTAGAATTTTAATTGGGGAAAATCATTTTATTAAATAATTAATAGCTAAGCGGAGCACGAGAACAATTTTTATGGTTTATTAACATTCAGGACGATAGTAGTAGTTCTCATTCGAGTTATATTTCAACTCGAATACAGCTTTTTTAGTAGCAATTTATCTATGTAGTTGACATTATTTAACCAATAAATTATAGTGAATTATTAACAATACTTTTTTGGTTTAACTAAATTGGCTAATTTAATAGGATTCATTACCCCGCGACTTCTAGGTTCCTCATATACTCGTCGCGAGATCCTATCATTAAAAAGATTATCTTAAGTGAAAATTCAGCATTTTTGTTACCAAACCGATTCAGCGCTCATTCGCGAAACATTAAACTAAAATAAAAATTCCACACACAGAAAAAAAT
Source organism: Nephrotoma guestfalica (assembly GCA_963691935.1). Taxonomy (NCBI): domain Eukaryota; kingdom Metazoa; phylum Arthropoda; class Insecta; order Diptera; family Tipulidae; genus Nephrotoma; species Nephrotoma guestfalica. The sequence goes on from OY829914.1 coordinate 157,589,909, forward strand.
ATTTTTAATTATCTTTTTATTTTTATAAATAATTATTATTACTCGAATGAATGATTTTTTTTATAACTTAATATATTTTATGCGATTCTCATTTAAGCGATAAATTGATGAAAAAGCTCCAAAAATAAAAAAAATATATGTATGTACAAATTTTTATTTAATTAATTTAATGATGACTTTTTTATTATTAAAATTTGTATTATTATATTTCCACATATGCATTTATATATTTTTGCATTGAGGGATGCCCTATTTTTTAACCAGTTTTTCCGCAAATTAGTGTTTTTTGTGGTGTTTAATTATAATCTGTCGAAAATTGTAAATTGTAATGTACCCCATTCCCATGTCCGCCTGCTCCAGCAGGCTATACACTGATAGCGTTAAATAATCGTTGTAAAACCTTAATTCACACGTTCATGTAACTTAGCTTGGTAGTTAGTAAATATTTGTAATTTTTATAGATTTGAAGTAAATAATTTGAAATGTTTACGATCACATTGATTGCATTCTCTTGATAGTAGCTGTGTCTAATTCAAAATCAGTGCAGAGAATCAATTTTTTGAAAATCTCTTTATAATATTAAAACCCTTGGCTTTTTAAAATAATAAGTATTTTTAAAAATCTAACTTTGATAATTTTATGGTGGTGGAATATTCCCAAGTTGCAAACTCCAGAAAAATATAAATGTTTTACTTTGTTAATCAGCAATTACTAAATCCAAATTTGACGACTGGCTATTTTAAGTCTCGCGCTCTTACAAATATAACCCTAAAATATTGTATTAATAATTTAATGTTACACGAGTGTAATATACAACTGGGAAAATATATGTGTAATAATTCAGACGTGACGCAGAACATTCATACACATTATTTTATATTTTGAATGTACATGATATCAACAAGTACCAATATAATTTAACAACAAGTATCGTTACACAAAACGGTTTCACTTAAAAATATAACACATTGTTTATTATTGGTTTTACTTTAATTCAATAACAATTTTAATTAAATACTCTTTGTCATTTCACTGGTGCGCTTATTTTATTTTTTTGCATTAAATAATTATACAATTTTATTTTAGTTTGTAACCTCAAATTAAATTTTTGCTAATTTGTTAAATTAAAATTACTGCACAAACATTTATGTATTTACGGATTATGATTTAATAACTAAATTTGATTTAGGTTGTGATTTTGGGAACTTTTTAATTGAATATTATGGTTAACCCGATTTACAGTTATGCATCAAATAGTATGTTTACCCGCAGACACGTTTTTTTACGAAGTAACTGTGATTTCTAAAGTTTAAATGTGACGCAGGCAAAATTAATTGTATGATTCTACGAGATACTGTTGAATAAATCAACAACACACGTTTTCTTAATTCTCTATAGCAATAATTTTCTTTTGATGTCGATACATCTTAAAATTGGCTTTCATACATGTTCCATAATAAAAATTCATTAATAGCTAAACCACTACTATTTACACCGAAAAGTGATTTTCATTTATATGATAAAGCACCAAAGAATTATTTTCCTTACTTTATATTTCCCTGACTATCGGAAGTGTGGCACGAGTTTCACTCTATTATAGTGACTACACCAATATTATCAAAGATATAACAGTTTCCTTCACAGGAAAAAGGACTATATTTACACGAAACTATTGAATTCCATCTGTTTTTCATTTTTAAGGATCTCTATAAGACTTTAAAAAAACTCCATCCGGTGTCATATCGAAACTGGTAGATTGTGCCAAAAAAAGGTTACGGCTGGTACCATTATCTTCAACTTAAAATAATACGTTGCCATCACAACGCAATAGAGGTTTGATTGTGTATATTTAAATTTGTTTTAACGGCTTACGCTAGATCAAATGGATCTAGTTATCAATAAAATACGGGCAACTCGTTTCTTTGTCAAAATTTATCAAGTGTGTCAATTAAAAATGTATAAATGTTACACGTCATGTTCGTTGATACGCGTGTCGCAAAAATTATATTCTAATCACTTTGTCTGCCTTTGCTTCTCATATCATACACATCGGGATAGACTCTGAAAAATACTCTAATGCTTACAAAATCGCCTATACTGTTTTAAATTATGAATTTTAATTTTGTTTTTGAGATAATACGACATCAAGTTCACCATCGAAGTCAAGCAACCGTTGTTCAGTTAGCACAAATTTCGGCGACCGCGTGGGAACAGCGTAAAACAGAGCATTAATCCAGGAAAGCGTCCAGAAAGCTGAAGAAAGACCGATTTGAAATAACGTAGGTGAATAACGACGACGAATGGACAAATATCGATCAGCAGTAGAGCGGAACAGCACGAATGCCAGAAATAAATCGGAAGCACAATACGATCAGAGTGGGGGGTTTGCCAATTTTCGACGAGGTGACTTAGTGTAACTGAATTCCACAAAGCGGAAAAGCAGATCCCAAGATGCATAATGTGATTGGAAAGGTCCATATAAAATTGTCAAGAGGATCAGCGACGATGTGTATCGGAACAAAAACGCTTTGGAGGTGAACGAAAAGTTGTGGAGGTTCATAAATTGAAGCGATGTGAAATTGGATGTGTCTGTTCGGGACGAACAGATTTAAGAAGGGGTGTCGTGTTACGAATTCTACTTATAGAAGAAGGTATAACATTTGGTGGTCGGGTGTAAACCACCAAGTGTTATCAAAGGTCGCGAGTTCGAACGCAGTTGGAGACTATAATTTTATTAAAGATTATTCTTCTTCACATCAACCATGTTGTCGGATCAAGTATTCCACCAACACTGTTTGGGAATTAGATTTTAGAATGGCAATCCAATTGAAGGGAAATACAGAGATAACGAAAGCGATTGTAAACGGCAGCGATAAACAACATGGAACGTACTGGAATGAAGAACGCCCTTAATCACCAAGACAGGAAAATTAATGATGTGGAATGTTCGCGCATACAACTACTTGAAAATGTTTTACAATTGCAAATGCAAGTAAGAAATATTTTCTTAATTTGACACAGCAGAGCATGCAGTCTGTGGAGCTATAGATATAGATATAGTGCACTAGTGGTATATCCGGTCTGGAGTACATCAACAAATAGGTATAATTTCCATTTTCATATTATGCGCCAATAACATATTAATTTGCATTAACGATCAATAAGGGAAGCGATATCTTCTTAGTTAGTACAGTGGAACATTAAATTATGTGGAACTAATACTAGAGATATGCACTAATGGCGCATATGACCAAATAGGTCTTTACTACACCATCACCATATTAGTATAATTCCCACTTCCATATCATGGAGCTAAAATATAGTATTTTGCATTCACGGTCAACAAGGGAAGCGATATTTACGTAGTTTGTTACAGCGGAACATTACATTCTGTGGTACAGCGGAAGACTAAATCGAGGCAAACAATGACGTTATATTGCCAATACCGGAGGAGTTTGATATAATGAATAATAATCACAATCCTCTTCATGATTTAAAAAATATTTCTAAAGTAATCAAATCAATACAAAATCCTAATACATAATACTGTGGGCAAAAAATAGTAAGACTTTGTTCATAATTTTAAAATTCTTTATTTATTTCTCCAAATCTATTTCGTCCCGCCCAAAGTAATTCCACCCGGCCTCAATCACTTGTGCCAACGTTTTTTCCAATCTTCGAAACAGCTGTTAAAGTCAATTTCCGGAATAGCCTCCAATGCGCGTACCGATTCACGTTTAATGTATTCAATTGACTCAAAACGGTTTCCCCGGAGCCGTCGCTTGAGTTTGTTGAACAGCCAGAAGTCACAGGGAGCTAAATCAGGCGAATACGGCGGTTGCGGAACGATATGGGTGGAATTTTTAGCGAAAAAATCACGTAAAACCAATGCAGTATGCGAAGGTGCATTATCGTGGTGCAAAAACCAAGAGTTGTCGACCCCTAATTCCGGCCTCTTTTTACGAATAGCTTCGCGCCAACGACGCATAACACTCAAATAGTATTCCTTGTTGACAGTTTGGCCAGTCGGAAGGAATTCGGAGTGCACCACACCTCGATAATCGAAGAAAACTGTCAACATCACCTTGATTTTTGACTTGCTTTGACGTGGTTTTTTCGGCTTCGGCTCACCTTTGGCACGATATTCGGCCGATTGATCGGCTGTTTCCGGGTCGAAAGCATAGATCCAAGACTCATCGCCATTTATAATACGTTTCATGACATCCTGGTAGTCGGAAAGCATTGTTTCACAGACGTCAACGCGACGCAGTTTTTCCAAAAAATTTAGTGATTTTAGAACCAATCGTTTTCACTGATCCTTCCAATATTTCAACGATGCCAGTAAGGTCTCTGACTGTTAATCGTCGATTCTCGAGCACCAATTCCTTGATTTTATTAACGTGTTGATCATCAGTTGTTGATAGCCGGCCTAGACGTGGTTCGTCGTCAACACATTCTCCCTCTTTGAACAATTTGTACCAATCAAAAACACATGCTCGCGACATACAATTATCACCGAAGGCCTTTTGCATAATTCTGAACGTTTCGGCACCACAAAATTGATTCCGCACACAAAATTTAATGGAACTTCTTTGTTGAATAATTTCACTCAATGTAAAAATCGCCGAATGCACTTTTTGTACTTCAGAAAGACAAGCGTATACTAAACACTAATGATTATTTTGATGTGACATTTGGCACAGATGTCACTGACAATCATATCAACATAAAAAACATATTTCGACGAATGGTTTTCCACACGAAATTTAAATTAAAAGTCTTACTACTTTTTGCCCACAGTAGTATGTTTCATATAGCTTATTATTAGACAACAGCTGTGGAAGTAATGCGAATGATGGATCGACGCTTTCACATTACTATTCCCAGTTCAGCGACGAGGTTAACCTGGATGATGTGGAGTACCCAGAGAATAGTGAAGATGACACCAACTGGTCTTCAAAAGAATCGGTTCAAATTGAATTTAAATTTAGCGAGTTGGAGCAAGGTAAAATATTTATTTCTATGGCATTTCCTGTGATATACAATTAATAAATTTACTTTCTAGATATGATTATTGATGCCGTGAGATCCCGACAGGCTCTATGGAATATTCGGTACATAGAGTTCAAAAATAAAAATTAAAAAAATAGATTGTGGGAGGAAGTGGCGACTGATATTAGTAAGTATTTGGTTTTTAATTACCCATTCTTTTTGTTAAATATATATTTTGTTAATTATTATAAATGTTAATGCAGATATTGAGGTGAACCCATATAACATTTTAATGGTTCGGAAGCAATGGAATTCCTTAAAACCGACCTATACACGGTCGAAAAAACGTGTTGCAAGTGGTTCTGCTGGAGGCGTGAAAGAATATAAATTTGCAAAACGATTGTCTTTCCTCGACGACACCGCAGCACCCAGAGAGTAAGTGTCATATGATCGTTCAATTAGTTAGTTGTACGGTCATTTCAAGTGAGAAATTTGCTTGATTTATGTAAAATTTAAATTATTGGAAATTTTTAGGTCAATAGAAGTATTTATGTGGCAATTATAGTCCATCACCACCAACGCCAATCGAACCGGGACTATCCAGTAATTTAAAGCGGAAACGAACCACGAGCTACCAAGAGGAGAGTCTAGAATTAAAACGGCGGTTTATCATGCTGTAGAAAGGGCAGAAGACTCGATACAGAATTAGAATCATTCTGGGGCATGCTAAAACCATATTTAAAGCCATTGCGAATGTTGTCACGGCTTCAGGCGCAGCAGGACATTTTAAAAGTGGTCAGTGACGCATTGAAAAACAGGTAGCAATTTAAGGCGGCGTTTAAACGGATTCAGACTAAAATTCTATTTTTTTTGCAGGACAATACCTAAATGGAACGGAGTTAAATAAGAGGAGAGGAGCCTAATTGAATAAGAGGAAGTATTATTCCAATAATTTATATTTTGTGGAGTATTCTGTTTTTGTTTTTTTTTGATTTCAGGACCAGCCTCCAACCTTCGAGGAACACATGGAGAAATAAATTGATGGTTTGATATAATTTTATTAATTTATTACGCTAATTTTTTATAACTTTTTACGATACAATGAAATTTTTATTTTTTTTAATGTAATTTTTAAGGTTTTTATGCCTATAATGGAAGTTTTTTTATGAATTTTCCCTGAGCTTCTGTTGCTGTGATGGTGAAAATTCGGTAAGCTCCTCTGAAACTCTTCTATTGTGGCTTTCATAAATGGTTGAAAATAATGACCTGAAAACACATGAAATCAAACGTATTCCGCTCACGCTGGCTAGCTTTTTCTACTTCGGAATATATACATCAATGGTGAACAAATAATTTGAGAAGTTAACAACATTCCCACATTGAAATGAATAAATAAAATCAAAATATTTAGTTGGCAAGGAAAAGCACATATGGAAGCTCTTCAAACCGAATTTTAAATATGAGAGCTTCCATTAGGCATAAACACCTTACAGATTTTATTATATATAAAAAACAAAAGCAATCTATTCCACTATTTTCATTAATTTATATACTTATAAATGTATATATTTATAAATTTCATTGTGCTTTTATGCACATTTTCATGACCCAAAATAAATCACCTTGGGTTTTCACTCTGCCACCTGAAACAAAAACAAAATCCAAACTAAAGCAACTGAAATACATTATTTAACATATATGAAAAAATACGTATCTTAAATTATTCTCTGCTTTGATGTCCACCCCCACACTCTTCTTTAAATTTTGGTAAGCTGCCACTCCACTTGTCCCTCTCCAATGAAATATTCAGCAAATTTGTCACGGGAATTCTTTGCTATCGTTGTTGAATTTCGATGCATTGGTTGAAGGGGCAACAAATTAGTATCCTGATTTGGCCTAGAATCTGTAAATATATTTGTGATAATTATCATGTTGTTTTTTTAATTATTACTTATGGATAACAAAATTACCTGGTACGAAAACTCCTTTTACGTCCTGTGTGTCGGGAGTTACATAATTGGTAGTAGTCTGACGTAACCAATTATGTAGACAGACGCAACACTGAACAACATCCTCGACCAAACTGACGTTGGCTATTATTGGAGATGTAAATACTCGCCATTTAGAAAACTTTGTGTTTTGTCGTCGGCATGGCCTTATAAGGCTTAAGCATATTTTGATGCAAAGCGAACGCATCATCTGCTACAAATACAAAAGGAACGGACTGGAAGTTCGCGGTCACGTTAGATGGTTCAGGAATCCTATAGTATAATTTAAAATTAATAAAAAAATTCGATTGGTACCTATATTTGGTACGTATGTGCATGTATGAAAATATATATATATATATATATATATATATATATATCGATCATTCCAAGACAAAACATGGTAACTGGATAGGATTCCTGTATAAGTTACCATGTTATGTCTTGGAATGATCGATAAATATATATATATATATACATAAGTAAATTGCTTAGATTGTAGTTATGTACTTACGGTAGAGCCTTCTCATAGAATCGTTTTCCAAATTTACTTTCTCTAAATATACCCCCATCACTTTGGCGTCCAGCCGCACCTATATCACACCAAATAAAGTTGTAGTCGTCGTCGCTAATTGCCATTAAGACAATGGAGGATGTTTTTTTATAATTAAAAAACTCCGATCCCGAAATACTTCGTGCCTGTGAAGTTAAATAAAATTAATAAATTTAAATAATAATTCTTAAGATTCTTGTTAACTTACTTGAATCGTGACGTGCTTCCCGTCAATTGCCCCTATACAATTAGGAAAGTTCCATCGTTCATGAAAATCCTTTGCCACTTTTTTGAAATATGATTCGGTTATATCTGGAAACACATTTGCTTTTAAGACGGTTGTAATGGCTTTGGTAGTTTCACACAATATTCTGTACACGCTGGGTTGCGAACATTTGTAAGCAATAGCCAAACTCGTTTGAGATTCACCGGTGGCGAGGTATCTAGATGAACAAATGTTTACTTTAATAAACGAGTAACTTGTGTATATACGTGCGGTATAATTTATATACATAAACTAAGTCCTGCATATATATATATATATATATATATATATATATATATATATATATATATATATATATATATATATATATATATATATATATATATATATATATATGTATATATATATATATATATATATATATATATATATATATATATACACCTAAAATACAAAAATTGTATGTACATACCTCAACGTTACTGCCAATCTCAGACTAGGGCTCAAAGGATCTCTAAGAAGAGTTTGTTTTTTGATGATTGGCCCAACCATACTTAGGAGCTCCTCAAATTTTATTACATTCATTCTGGTGTAAGAAGAAAACAGTTGCGGGTCGTCTTGCAGCTGTTTGAAAACAAAGTTAAACCCACCAGTTGATTCCCGCTCCAAATAGTACGGTCGTACCCAACATTTTCGTTTCTTACGAGGAATATTAATTTCCTCCTCTTCATCGCTGCTGGTGAATACAATATTTAAAATATCATATTTAAGTGTATTCATTTTAATTATATTCATTATTTTTAAAAACCAAGTTTAAAATTGTCACCACAAAACGAGCCGCACCAAAAAATAAATTTGTTTGGTTATATTTTTTGTAGCTGTCAAAATTTAGCTATAAAAACATCTTGCTTTAAAAACAAAAAAAATGAAACATTTGTCTTTTTCTCTCCAATGCAATTTAATATCGTTTTTCTTTTTTTGATTTTCCAGTATTTTTTACTGACAGTAAAAATTTCTTGGTGTAATAAAGGCTTTACTCGTAAATTATATGTATTTCTGCTATGTAGAGTAAGCATGTTTTGGTGATCGACAGCCTCGTGTATGTGTGAAGATCGCGCAGCAATTAATATATAATAAACGATAAATCAGGGCCTATGTGTGTGTATACGGCCGTCTCGCAATGTATAGACTTTGTATGTATGAACGTAAACTCGAGAAGAAACTTTCATACAAGTGCTATGGAATTTTGTTTTTGAGGAGTTTTTCACTATAATTGATTGTATCTTGTAGGTGCGGTGGCGAAATGAATTTGCATTCGCCTGAGCATGAACTGTGTTTATTTAACTTTGGTTTTGCTGAATTGATTTTAGTTTTAGGGTAGTTTTTGTTTAGAAATGTACCATTTTCCGTGGTGGTGTCTTTGATTTGATGATCGTCGTATAAAATGTATAGATCGTGGTTGGGGTGTATGCTTGAAGAGTGGTAATTTCGTTCGTCATTCACTCTACGTGCATACACACAAGTTTTGCTCTGTATATTGTACGGTGATCGTCGGATTAGAGACGTCCTAGCGGAGAATGGTGAAGTTCTGAATGAGGAATGACTTGAAAGTGAAAGGTATAATTTATCGGGATTGAGGGTGGATGGGCAGTGTTTATGTGCACGTCGCATGTACGAGATATGGATGGGTGGGGTCGGGGAAGATATTAACAGAAGGAAGTTTTCATGGCATTTGTATGAGTGATTTACTTAAACAAGGTCACTTGGAATTTTAAAATCAACATTTGATTCAAAAGGGATAAAATATTTATCGAATATCTTTAGACATTCGTTGTTTATGTCAATTGTTGTTTGAAATGGTTTTAAACAAATGGAACCAAACAACATATTTTCTACTTTTTGAGAGAAATTTTTTCATTCCAAAAGGTGCTATTTTTATTAATTTCTTTGGAATTGGTGTACCGATTTTTTTAGTGACGTAATTCGGAGCTACTAAAGAATTATACGTATTTGGTTGGTTTAATTTTACGGTTTTATAATTTACACTTTTAGATTTTACTAGATTGGTATCCGATCCAGTGTCAATTAAACATTTAATTTCTTTATTGTCGAATGTAACTGTAGCTTTACTATTGGTAACTGACTTAATGAAGCAAATCTTGATAATTTACTTCTTGTTCTAATTCATCATTTTCTTCTAAGAGTCTACCGGCACTGCCTTGACCCATTGATATTATTGAAACTAATATTATTATTGAAATTGTTAATATTACGAGTACGTCTGTTATCGTTATATTTATTATTTTGATTGTACGAGTATACAGATACTCGTAGCAGCACCGAAATTATTGATTTTTTTTAAATAATTAACATTTTCATGTTTTATAAAATTATAATTTTCAAAATTATATTTATACTTTTGTCTAAAATTATATTTATATTTTTGATTATTTCTTCCGATAAATATATTTCTGTTTGACATAATTCATTACCAAATTCAAATAATGTTGAATTTGATTGTAATCGTACAATTTTGTTTTATTTATTTATTTAAAGAAATCTATTCTGTGAGTTACATGTATGATTTCAGAATTTAATTGGTTCCAATTGGTTCTAATTTAAAACTTCAACTAATTCCATATCAATTGCTTTATAAGTAAAATTATCTTCATATTCAAAATCCCAAATTTCGCTATATTTTCCTTTTATTTTATATTATTATATCTATTAAACATATCTTTTAAATCAAATACCTTTATATCCCTTGCCGTGAAAAGTCGTTGATGGATGGATTATTTTAGTCGATATCTCTTCCTTAGGTGTTGAACTAAAGTTGTCCAATTTCTTAGTTGTTCCGGGATTTTCAGGATGACATTTCTTGCGACTCCGATTATTTTGTTTTTTACCAGCTTCCTTAGATAATATTGTTTTGAAATAGATCAATATTATTTTCAAATAGATTTTCAAGATCCTCAATTGATTTTATGAATGATCGTAATTTAAAAGTGTATCTTGTCCGCACTTTTAATTTTTGATCATTTAACTGTAAGTACAAGTAATTGTTGTTGCAATTGTTCTGCATTTATTTTTTAAATATCACTTATTAGAATACTTGAACAGTAACAATATTTTTTAACTTTCATTTAAAACTAATTTGTGGTCGTTTGCACCACAAATTAACAAACTTTTACTTTAATTTTATAAATTTATAAATAAAATTTTTTCTAGAAGGAAAAAGAATGGAAGTAGAAATTTTGTAATTTATTTAAAAATGTGTTTTATGTTTCCTTTATAAATGGATTAAAATAATGTAAAATCAAACATAGCATTTTACTTTTCTTTGCCAATTTCGCAAATTAAAAATTATAACCGTATACTCCATTCAACTCCATAGAAAACATATACAATTTAAATTGGAATTAGCAGAACCCAATTGGATTTGTATACGTATATTATTTTAAATTTACGGAATTAATCAAAACTATTAATTTGTCAAAAAATAATTTAGAAGCCCATTTACATACATTCGTGAAGATTTTTGTTTGGTAATCTCCCATTTATTGTGATTTGAACTTTGACTACTGAAAGGTACAATTCTCGAAAAGCTTAAATCTATTCCATTTTATAAACATCAACAATTACCGAATATGCTATTTACTTAAAAATACTGGTATGAGTACGAATATGTATTTTAATTGTTAAAATTTAGGTGATAATATTTTTTCTACAGTAATTACATTTTTGTAATTGTTTACAATTATTCTTGGAAGGTTTATGAATAAACTTGTTGAAGAGAAAAAACTATTTAAAACTACAAAACTTTTTGAATTACTGGCACAAACAGCCAGTAAAATAATAATAAAAATGATATTAAAATATTTTTCTCCTGAACTGTTCGTTGACTACTTAACTTAATAAGTTTGATTTAATTGTGTTAACCACAAAATAACAAATAACAAACACGAGAAATAAAGTGAAAACACGAACAGGAGGTAAACCCAACATTTCTACTTTTAAATTTTCATTAAAGCTGGTGAGTGGAGAACGCCAAACTTTTTTTTTATAATTTAAAATATAACAAAAACAAATAAAAGTTTATCTTATTTAAAGAAAAACTTTTGGTTTTTATTTAATTTGTTGTTAAGGACAACAAGGGCAATTTATATTTTTTAATAAAAAACCCATTACAATCTAACCGTTACACACAGTTTTATTTTTAATTTTTGTGATGGAAATGGTGATGATGATGAAATTATTTTCATGTTAAATTTACTGATTAAGAATATAAAAAATAATGGAAATTACTCTGCCAATTTTCAAAGTGGAAAAGTAAAAAAAACAGAGTGAAAATAAAAGTTAAGGAAAATATTACGACGGTTAATTTTCTGTTTAAATAATTTTAATGATAATTTTTTTTCCTGTGATCCAGATTAGATGACTTGGTAACGAGGATTTAATTGTTTAATTTTTTTCTGCGTATTTTCTTAAATGTAGACGTAATACATAATTAAAAAGAATTTATACATAAAAATATTGATTTATTATTTTTGTAGAGTACCGCTGGTTGATTTAACAATCGATGTATTTAGTCCAAGTTCCAAAATTGTTTTCCATGTATCTATGCGATAGGGGTTAAAATTGGTATTAGCGCGTAAGTAATGTATTGTAGATATGAATTGTAAAGATGTATGTTAGTGTGTCATGGTTTTACGATTAACTTTTTTAACTTAAATATCAGTGGTGAATATTTTGTAACATGAGAAAAATTTTTGCCAACGAATTGGATTAAATTTCATAAAATCGAATAATTTTTTGTATACACAAAAGATATAAATTAGTTTTACTATAAGAATTGATTGATTGATTCTACTGTAGAACAAAATACAGGACAAGTGTCCCGGATGATGCCGGGCCTATTCCTACAGCCTGTTTACATATAACAAGAACGAAGGTTAGGAAAGTGTTGTTTAGATGGAACGATCTGGTTTTAGACATCCGGCGATCGTACGGTATAAGGCAACACAGTTATATTTTATGTAATAGAAGAAAGCATACGGGTTCTTAAGGGTTCCTAAGAATATTGATTTCCATTATTTGCTTCTTTGAATCAGCAACCTACCTAGGAAAAACCAAATATTATTTCGTATGTACCTGGAGATTTCCTGAAATTTAGTGCTAAATTAATACTTTTCGGCTCCCTAAATAATATACAAATTTATACATTAAGGAGTTCCCGAACTATTAAAATGATTATTACTAATAAACTGAAAGATCTTGAGTTGGGATCTGCAACTCGAAAGCTCATAATTGATTGATTGATAGGAGTGCGCGGCCAAAAATAAGCAAGATTCCTGGTTGGTGCCGGGCGCATCTTCACACTCTTTTACATATAACAAGATTAAAGGATAGTTTGTTAATTATTATAGAATTGACCAGATACCCAACTAGTCGTTTTCGCGCATCATTTTACGCAAGTAATAACTGTATCACGGCATTCTGGTTTTAAGTAACCGTGGATGACAAATGAATTGAGAAATTTTTTAAACTTAAGCTCAAATATCCGAATTGTATTCATTTGATCGAAAAATATAATACCCTAAAAACTTCGGTGACAACTAAAATTAGAAAAGCAAAGCGTAACTTCTACGCAACAAAGTTGAATGCTTGTAACGGAAACCCACAAGAATTTTGGAAATTTATGAAAATGGCTACATATAGCCATAAAAATTGCAGGTCTATAACCAAAAAAATATCTCTCAAATGTGATTTTGCATGTGTTTTACACATGCAAGTGATTTTCCCTGGCCACAAGTTAATTTAAGTGTTAGAGACCAATGAATAAACTACAAATTGAAATATCTGTTATAAATGAAGCTGAGGTAAGTTCCTTCATTTTTTTCACAAAAATTGCAGAGAACCCTAACCTGCTTGATAAATAAATCACTTTCCGATGAAATATTTCTTGAGAAATTGAAAATGACAAAGGTTGCACCAATATACAAGCAGTGATGCCAGATGTAGGGATTAATCCCTATTTGTAGGGACATTTTATCGAAAAAACAGAGTGTAGGGGAAAAAGGACGGATTTTCCAATATTCATAAAATGTAGGGTTTTTTGGATTGCCTGAAATTGTTGTATGTTCTTTGTTCAAAATAAGCAAAAAAACGTAATTATGTATTCTAGTAACACAAATACAAAAATCGTAAACATTTCATTTTCTCTAATGTTAAAACCGGCTTTGCCTATAGGGTTATTACCGATAATTACTCGTTAATCTAAATGTCAAACCATATCGTTATCGTTATTCGTTATTTCAAAATCGTGAAATCGTGCATCGGTGAAAAAATAATATTTAAAATATTATAAATAATATTGTAATTGAGAAATGGATACAATATATTTTTATTTTATGGATACATAAATTAAAGAAAATGGATTCATCATCATCATCGTCCAGCTATGATTCGCAAGAAAATAAAAAATGTGGTCCTTCAAAACGAAAGTACAGGAAACAGAAATTTAATGAGAGTTGGTTGAAACTGGACAAGTAAGGTTGGTTAGAGAAATGTAATGATGACGAATTTAAATGTAAATGTGTTGCTTGTAATCAAAATTTAGTTTGCGGAAAATCCGAATTACAAAAACACAGCGAGCGTAAAAAACATAAACAAAATATCGAAAAAATTAAAAATAGTTCGAAAGTAAATCAGTTTTTTAGACCAAAATCTAAATCATATAGTGCTGAAGAGGTTGAAAATTTTGCAATAAGGTTAAGTATGATTTTTTGCTGAGCATAATGTTGCTATTCAAATCGTCGACCATCTTTTGCCGTTGCTAAAATAAATCGTTCCTGATTCGACTATCATTAAAGAAGCAAAACTGGGTCGGTCAAAATGTGTAGGAATAATTAAAAATATACTAGCACATCAGGAAACTCGTGATTTAGTAGAAACTTTGAAATGTACAAAATTTTCTGTGATGCTGGACGAAAGTATTGGCCCCGGTTGGCCCAGATTGTAGTGCGGCCGCGCTTTACGAAACCTTTAAAAATGTAATGAATAATTTTGGTATGCATATAAATTTAAACAAGAATTGTTTTGTTTTTCTTGTTCTAAAATCCATTTAATTTTTAACAGGAATTCCGTTTGAAAATATAATTGGTATGTGTTGTGACGAAGCTAGTGTAATGGTGGGTTCGAAAAATTCATTTAGTTCCAGACTTCTGCAAGACAACCCATAGGCTATTGTCATTAAGTGCATTTGCCATAGTGCAGCTATCATAGCAAGCAAAGCGTGCCTTGCCTTACCTAGAGCCCCGGAAGATTTATTGAGACAAATCGGCGTTTATGTTTCGGGTAGTTTAACACGATGTTTATAGTTGCAAGAATTCCAAACTCTTCAAGGAGAAGAAAATCGAAAAATTTTAAGAACTTCAGCAACAAGATAGCTGTCGCATCAACGATGTATCGAGCGAATTCTTGAAAATTGGCAAGTACTTCAAGAATTTTTTGAAGAAGCGATTAAATAATTATTTAACCGATAAATTAAAAGCGACCGAAACCATTTTACAGGAGTTGCACAATATGTGCACCAAAGCATATTTATACTTTTTGAAATATGTCTTAGAATTTTTTAACACATTGAATGCTATGTTTCAGTCCAAGAAAACGTTAGTTCACCAGCTTTATTCTGAATCAGTAAAAATATTTATGAATCTTGGTCAAAATTTCATCAAAAGAGAAGAATTAAAAACTAGTGTTAACGACAAGTCCCCTCACATTTTCTTGCCCATAGAATCCATTTACCTTGGGCCAGAATGCATGGACTTGATTAGAAAAATACCAAAGCAAGAGTCACAGAGAATAAGACTGGATTGCCTACAATTCTATATTGTAATGTTGGAGGAAATTCAAAAACGGCTCCCACTTAGCACAGATTCTCTGTTTAAAGAAATGTTATTCTTGAACCCAAATACGTCTTTGGACTTAGATAAATTGAGAGATGATATAACATTATTTAAGTTCCGTATAATAAGTGAGCTACTTGAAATTGGTCAAAATAAATTATTTGATGAATGGAGAACATTTCCAAACCAGTTTTCCGAGGTTGAAAAGCTTTATATTGTAATGAGCCGGTTAATTTATTTTGGTGGAGAAATTCAAAGTTAAAAGATTTTTCTGATAATCTAGTTTTTCCGGAATTATCGAAAGTTGCTCTGCATATATTGTCTCTTCCTCACGCTAACGCTGATGCTGAAAGAATTGTCTCTATTGTATCTGATGTCCAAACGAAGAAACGCAATAAGCTTAGTAAAGAAGTTTTAAATGCTATATGCATAATTCGGTCGTCGTTAGCAAATAATTGTGGAACATGTTTGACGTTTAGATGTAATAGAAATCATTTTAATCGCATGAAAGCCAGTGATATATATAATTAAGTGATACTGAAACGTTTTTGTGATATAATGAATAATTAGATGTAAAAGTATATACGTAGCTACTTAATTAGGTAGCAAAAAAATTGACAAATTGCATTGGAATTTGTCAATTTTTTTGTATTCCGAACGTTTGGAATAAATAAACGAAAACACGGAAAATGGGTACCTAGAAAAACTCCCGTTTATATTATTTTTAGCTGTAAGTTTTTGAAATATGTATAATTTTAGTACATAAATGTGATAGAAAAGAATTTGTTTGTCGTCAAGAGCTTGTTTCATTACTGTATTGTTATGGTTGATTAATGATTTTGAAATAGATATAAATTTCGTGTTTACACCATACATTATGTTTTATTTCTTCATTTCTAAATTTACCGTATAAAGAGCAAAAGTATAGGTAAATAATGTCTGCCATATTTTGAAAAAATATTTATTTGAAATTTAAATGTAAAAATGGTCCGTAGGGACAAAGCAGGGATTTTTTTTAAAGGTTTGTAGGGAAATATTAATTTTTGATCTGGCATCACTGTATACAAGGATGATGATACCCATAACCCAATGAATTACCGTTCAATCTCTGTACTTAGCGCAATATCTAAAGTATAAGAAAAAATAGTTAGTGCCCGATTCATTGAATTCTTGGATAAAAATAATACTCTAGCTCGAGAACAATATGATTTCACCAAATAATCCAGCACAAAAGCCGCCTGCCTTGAATTAGCAAACTTTATTTCGGAAAACGTAGACAGGAAATTGATTGTAGCAAATATGTTTTTAGAATTAAGGAAAAGATTTGACTCGGTAAATCACGACATATTGCTCGCCAAGCTTCAGTTAGCCTGAAGTTAGCACCGATGCAATTATTATGGTTCGAATTTTATCTCAGATTCCGTCCGCAAGTTGTCTATAAATCAGACAGACAGTGAACAACTAGTCCTTTCCAAAGGCGTTCCTCAGGCCCCTCTTAGGCATTTTT
Source organism: Nephrotoma guestfalica (assembly GCA_963691935.1). Lineage (NCBI taxonomy): Eukaryota > Metazoa > Arthropoda > Insecta > Diptera > Tipulidae > Nephrotoma > Nephrotoma guestfalica. The sequence goes on from OY829914.1 coordinate 157,607,082, forward strand.
GACGATATGCAGGTAGATTTGAATTTGATAAACCTATGGCTTAACGAAAAAATCTAAACGTAAAAAGGACTAAGTACATGTTATTCACAAATGAAAGCTCTCAGATTCAAATATCAATGAATACAACTCTATTAAATACTTAGGATCAGTGCTAGACAATAAACTAAAATGGAATAACCACGTAGAAATGATCAAAGCTAAGATTCGCCCTTAGGTATCCTCCGTGAAACGTTTAAGGTACATTTTACCCAAAAAATCTCTTTTACTAATGTGCATGCCTTTATTTTACTGCATTTAAAGCATATTTAATCCTACGTGGGGCAGATGTGCAGATTTTCGGTTAATGAACTTGAAGTACTTCAAAAAGGTCTCTAAAATACATATTCCACTGTTGCGTTATCCTACAATCGACCTTTCCCTAAAAATTCCACAACTTAGGCTTACAAAAATAACACTGTGCTAGTTGAAAAAGTGACAAGCTGGGTACCCAGGGAGTAAACCTAGTTCGAGTACGCTGAATTCAATAGTGCTAGTCCCATTTCAAAGTTAGTCCCCATTTTTGAGATATCGCTTTCGACATGTTTTGGCTGTGAGTCAAAAATTTCTCAAAATAGACATTCATTTTCACGTTCATAGCTCTTGAACTATTAAGATTTTCGTTATGCTTTCTTCAGCAAAGTTGTTGCGCAAGTCAAGATAAAAAATCTTGCCGAACATATCAAGACCAAAAAACCACATCCACCATATATGTGTGTTAAGGCCAAGGTTAGGTTAAGTTAGGTTGGAGTGGCTGCTTTCGCACACTTAGACCAGTAGTGGCCCGTTGTGATACCACAGGATCCTATTTCCCCTTTACCCCTGTTGAAAATCATTCAGAGCTACGTACGTAGTGTAAAATATCTTGCACTCCACAGTCCGCGAGATCTGAAAGGTTCGCCATACTGTACACGCCTAAATACTTATGGGTTCTGTATGATAGTGCCGGACACGAGCGTAGGAAGTTCTACGAAGTCATTCGTCTGTAGACCCAGCCTTCTCGCGTGTTCCCCAAAAAGGCAAGGTTTTGTCAGTTTTGGCAAAAGCTTCTCACAGAAGACTCCGGCTCCTACCTTGCCGTCTAGAGAAACATGGGTCCACCTGTGTAGAGAGCCGTATACGCAGGTAAGGATAAACACAAGTGAAGGTCGGCAGACTTAGGTCAAACAGGACGCTCATTTCAAATAAGATACAAAGAACACATCAATGACATATCCAAATTTTAAAAATGTATATAAAATCAAGTTTCGCACAACACATAAAAACTGAAAATCATAGGTACACTAAATTCAATAAAAATTTAACCATTATTCACAGAATCAAAACAGGACCGAAATTAGACAGGTTAGACGATCTTGGTATAATTTTTGGGCACAATTCGACTCATGAGTCATGAGACATTTGTATATACTGTATACGTATACAAACTTCTCATGAGTCAAATTGCGGCCAAAATTCACACCCTGAAAATATACAAAAACACCAACAATTTACTTAACGACAAAATCAACACAAAAACCAATAATATTTACGACTTATTATCCGTAACTTAAACACAAAGGAGGTGCCAAACAACAGCGCCTAGCAACAGTATATAAATAGCTTCAAAAAAAATAATGGAATAGTAGTAAAAAATAAACCGAAGAAGAGATTATTCTCGAAATCGATATTTCTAAAAAGGTTATAAAATAAGCACAACAAGTAAGAACTAAAAACTACAATATAAAATTAAAAATAAAAAGTTTTCCGTTTAAATATATAAAGTGACAAAAGAACACAAAAAATAAAATGAAAATCGGCTTGTGAAATCTGGTGAAATATATAATATGGATAGGTGTTTTAAGCTCAAGTGCTTTTGTTATGTGTGTGGAAAATTTACAATTATGAGCAATCGCCGCAAAATAAGTGATGAAACCGCTGATTTACAACGACTGTACTTTTCACAAAATGTTATTAGGGGTGTAAGTTGGACGCCGTCTATGTTTGTACGGCTTGCATTTTCCACTTGCATAGATGGCAAAACACTGGAGTCGCAATGTCATTTGGTGTCCCGATGATATGGATAGATCCACAAGGTCATGGCCCAGTTCAATGTTATAAGTGTATGAAAGAAATCTGACATGAAACCGGCGAAACATCTGCATAAGATAAGCCTGCAATACTCTTTTGTTTTTGTTGGCAACTCCAAAATTCGGTTTACTTATTGTATAATATTTGGTCCGTAACGTTTTTGTATAATATTTGATCCGTAGCGTATTAGTCGAAAATTCACAAAATATTGTATCACTACCCTTGCCTTTCTCGACCCAAAAAATAATTTGTTTACTAATAATTGAAGACCAAGTGTTACAATTGTGATGGTAACGACCAAAAACCAATGGTCTTATTTTTTCATCAAAACAAAAGTTTAGCCCTCACTTTTGTTACAAGATTAATTAAAAATGGTAAACATATCTAAAGGAAGTGCAAAAGTTAGATCAACCCTCACAATTGTACGAATGAACAACGAGAGATAAAAAACATGTTTTTCGCTTAATCAAAATTATTTTCCCTCTTCTGTTATGGTTCTATCTATTATTGAATATTAATACTAAATAAACAGAATAATAAAACGTTCTGTGTATAAAAATTAAACCGCATTTTTATATGTCAAATATCAAGACACAACACTGCGAATCGTTCCTAAAGTAAGCAGCTTTTTCTTTAGCAACAAACTAAATTTGGGAATTTTAGTTACCACGAACGTTAATTGGTAATTAAATTTAAAAAAATTAAAAAATTTTGGGCTCCGCTAGTTCTTGACCAAACTTCAGGTCATTTAATCTAAAGCTAGCAGAAAAATTTTAGGCTCATTATGCCCTAATCAAATAACCCATTAAAACATTTTGGGCTCCACTAGTTCTTGACCAAACTTCATGTCATTCAATCTAAAGCTAGCAGAACCCAAATCGAAAATCGGACAAAAATCGAAATTCTAATTTTAAAATTGTTTAATGGTGTATTTGATTAGGCCATAATGAGCCTAAAATTATAATTGTATGTTAATTGATCTTGTTTTGGTTTCTAATTTCGGTTTTCGTCCGATTTTCGATTTGGGTTTTGCTAGCTTTAGATTGAATGACATGAAGTTTGGTCAAGAACTAGTGGAGCCCAAAATGTTTTAATGGGTTATTTGATTAGGGCATAATGAGCCTAAAATTATTTGTATGTTAATTGATCTTGTTTTGGGTTCTAAATTTGGTTTTGGGACGATTTTCGATTTGGGTTCTGCTAGCGTTAGATTAAATGATCTGAAGTTTGGTCAAGAACTAGTGGAGTCCAAAATTTTTTAATGGGGCATTTGATTAGGCCATAATAAGCCCAAAATTATTTGTATGTTAATTGATCTTGTTTTGGGTTCTAATTTCGGTTTTGGTCCGATTTTCGATTTGGGTTCACGTTTCACCAATTCACGTTTAATGTCTTCAATTGACTCAAAACGGTTTCCCCGGAGCGGTCGTTTGAGTTTGCTGAACAGCCAGAAGTCACACGGAGCTAAATTAGGCGAACATGGTGGTTGCGGAACGATATGGGTGGAATTTTTGGCGAAAAAATCACGTAAAATCAATGCAGTATGAGAAGGTGCATTATCGTGGTGCAAAAACCAAGAGTTGTCGACCCATAATTCCGGCCTCTTTTTACGACTAGCTTCGCGCAAATTACGCATAACACTCAAATAGTATTCCTTGTTGACAGTTTGGCCGGTCAGAAGGTATTCGGAGTGCACCACACCTCGATAATCGAAGAAAACTGTCAACATCACCTTTTGACTTGCTTTGACGTGGTTTTTTCGGCTTTGGCCGACTGTTTCCGGGTCGTAAGCATAGATCCAAGACTCATCACCAATTATGACATCCTGGTAGTTATGACATCCTGGTAGTCGGAAAGCATTGTTTCACAGACGACAACGCGACGCTGTTTTTACAGAAAATTGAATGATTTTGAAACCAATAGTTTTCACTGATCCTTCCGATATTTCAACGATGCCAGTAAGGTCTCTGAATGTTAATCGATGATTCTCGAGCACCAATTTCTTGATTTTATTAACGTGTTGATCATCAGTTGATGTTGATAGCCGGCCTAGACGTGGTTCGTCGTCAACACATTCTCGACCCTCTTTGCACAATTTGTACCAATCAAAAACACTTGCTCGCGACAGACAATTATCACCGAAGGCCTTTTGCAACATTCTGAACGTTTCGGCACCACAAAATTGATTCCGCACACAAAATTTAATGGAACTTCTTTGTAAAATAATTTCACTCATTGTAAAAATCGCCGAATGCACATTTTGTACTTCAGAAAGACAAGCATATACTAAACACTAATGATTATTTTGATGTCACATTTGGCACAGATGTCACTGACAGTCATACCAACATAGACAAAAAAATATTTCGACGAATTGTTTTCCACGCGAAATTTAAGTTAAAAAGTATTACTACTTTTTGCCCACAGTAGTATATCTCGTAAATGTGGCGAAAAATAAATTTTCGTTCTTTTGAAAGTGAACTCTGTTTATTTATCCCTAGTCTTGATAAATTCCGTTTAATTTTTCAGGCAGTTTTCATTAAAAATATCTCATTTCTGCTATGATGCCATTAATTTATTGATTGTCATATAATATTTAGAGCAAAGTTTCTGCGCAGTCATGAATTGCTGTTTGTGTGTAAACTTTGAATGAAATGCATGAAAATAGGTCTACATATTTTTTATTTATTATTTCTAAAATGAAATGTATCTAATTATTGAATAAAAATTCAATAAAATACTAAAGTATTTTTGAAATACACAACTTATTTTACTAAATATGTACAATTTTTTTTACTATTTATAATAATAACCAAAACAAACTTTGATTTTCCAAGTTGAAACTGAATGTGACGTTGTATCGCAATGTAACGTAAAATAATTTCTTTATAGTACCTAACTACTTAATGCCTGAATGGTAACGCAATTTTTGTTATTTGTGTAATGAAACGAGAAACGTAACATTTTAATGTTTCATAAAGAGATAAGGGACCGATAAATGAGGAATCGGCTGTTTTTGTTATTTACTGCTTAATTAATAATATTTATGTTACAGCTTTACTTAAATTTAAACAACAAATTAAATCATGAAACGTGAAAAACAACAGCAAATCAATCAGGTGATACACCTAAAATAGTAAACAATTCAAACTTATCAAGTAGAATCATCGAGCATTGGAAATTAGATCGTTGAAATTAAATCAATAGAAATTTGTCGAATTGATATTCAAATATTTTAATTATGCGTTTTCTAATCTAAGAGTCCAGTTCCGATAAATTCCAACTAATTATTTACATACAACAGATGCTTATTTATTTTATCCAATTTAAAACGCCAGAGTTAATTACGAAACCCATAATAATCATAATTTAAAAATTTAATAAAAAATATAATAATTCAATATTTTTTCACAACCCTTGAAAAACTACCTAGCCCCGAATAAACATAGTAAATGGAATTTTTTTTAATAATCATAATAAAAGTTAATAATTTAAAATAAAAAAATAAATTAATATTTTTTACATTTGTTTTTAATTTTATTTTATTATATTTGTTAATAAATTTGTAAATTTTTATTTTTTTAATAATAATAATAATTTTAAAACAAATAGTATGTGAACAAAAAAAATTGTGTTCGTATATAAATAAAAAATTTATTTGACATTCATTTCCGTTTAACAAGAACCGCGGCTTCTATAACCCATTGTTTCCGTTTAGATAATTTTACATATGTCATCAATTTATATTTTTTTATTTTGCCAAAAAAAATATTTTATATTAAATAAAAAAAATTAAACACAAAGCAGTGATTGTGAAAATTCATTTAATAATCATACCAAAATAAATTGCAAGGTGGATTGAGAGTTAATTTTAAATCAACAGCAACAACAAGTTCCCTATTTAAAAAAAAACTTTTTGGTTTTATTAATTTTAATATTTTTTTGGGAAAAATTGTATCAACAACAACATCGAATTGTGGGAAATTGAGATTAACCAAAATGTTAAAATAAAATGAAAAAAATTGTTGCTAATTCATTAATAAAAAATTATTATTTTGTATATGTATTTTTCGATTGTTTATTGTTTTTTATTTTTGGCAAACAGGAAATGTTATTCTGAAATTAAAAATTTAACTAAATTTTATTTCCCAATTTTTAATGATTTTATTGTGTGTGTTTTATTTTAAATGAATTGCAGTTTTTAATATTTAATCATAATATCAATCACAATTCACAGGTTTGATTTTATATGTACACATGGAGTATCGAGGTATGATGACTTTTGGCTTGTAATATTATTTGTTATATGTACATACTTGAAACTTGCCGAGTTGTTGTTGTTATTTATAAATTATGAATTACATTTCGTTTAATCTAATACATACAAAATGTAATATGTACGAGTACGTAACCTTTAATACGAATGATTTAATCATTCATAAGCTACCTCAACAAAAATTTATAACTTTCCATTAGGTCAACAAATAATAGTTCAGGATATGTCAAGGTAAAATGAAGATGACGCAAAATTTTTGGAAAATTGGTAAATGTGCGCGTAAACTTTGCAGTAAAACTATTACGAATTTTTCACTTACTATCTATTCAAGAAATCATGTTATTTCTAAATTAAATACACAAAAAGAAAGACAACTAGTCAACTTAAACTATAAACTAATAAAAACCTACACAGAAAAAAAAAACTTAGTAGTATTGATAAAATATTACTAATATTGATAAAAAACTGATCCCATAAATAAAATTGAGATTTTTCATAACATTTTTTATCAACTGAAGGGGAACTTTATATTAAACCTTATAATAAGCCAATGTAAGATATCGATACAAAATTTATGAAATCAACATATTAAATTATTATTTTTTAAGGCTCTTGTGTAATGTTGATATAATCTTTCAACTGTTTGATTAATTAATTTATAATATGTACACATAAAATTTTGAGTTTGGGTAAATGGTATAAATTTCGTTGTTGAAAAAATTTACGTTATAACAATTATATACAGGCAAATATCATTATAACAAAGCGATTAATACGAATTAGTTATAAAATTGAAACAAAATTTGTGAAAAATATACAATATGTTTTTCATTTTTATAACGATCCAAAGACATGGTTTATGAATATGATAAAGTAAATATATATATATATATATATATATATATATATATATATATATATATATATATATTTATATATATATATATATATATATATATATATATATATATATAATATATATATATATATATATATATATATATATATATATATATATATATATATTTGCATATATATATATATATATATATATATATATATATATATGTGTGTGTGTGTGTGTACAAAAAAATAAAAAATAAATTAAAAATTTAGACACCAAACAAATGAGTTTTTATATTTTAATGTATTTATTTTATAAAATGTTGTGAATTTTCACTGTAGAGTTCTACACATTTCTTACGTCTTATAATATTTTAATTCTAATTAAATTACATATTTCATATTTGTAAATTAAATTATATAATTGTAAATTACATTAAATAAAATTAGACAAATAATACATTATATAAACTTATATACATTAGATAAACTTATTGTACTAAATCAAAAAAAGTAAGTTTAATGTAGACGGTTCCGGAATATCAGTTAATAATAGTTAATAATTTTAAAAGAATTCATTGGTTACTGTTGTATTACTATATTTTATTTATGATTTATGTTTTAAATCAGCTATTAATTGCGTAACAGCGGATGATTTAATGTCGTATGTAGTTTTTATATTATAAAAGAAATGCTGCACGAAATTCCATAGTACTTCAGTTTCGTCAGGATATTTGATATTGAAAACATGAAAAATTTTAAATGTTATATCAATAGCTTCTAAAAAATTTTCATGCCTAAACTTCACGTTATCTATAAACGTTATTATGCTGTTTACGCAAAATAAATCTTCTTCAATTATTATTAGTGGCTGAATCGGTTTTTTTGTCTCTTTTTTCAGTTGTATGTAGGATTCAATTCCTGTTACGCTTTTAATAACTGTCACGAGACTTTCTTGGGAATCTTTAATCGAAAATTTTTTAACTGATTGCTCGCCAGATTGGTCCTTGGAAACTTTTCTTGTTGTTGGGATTATTAAGCTTGGTAATAGGTAAAACATTATGCAGGCTTTACTGTCTGTAATAAAAATTTTAATAAAATAAAATAAATTTTCATCTATTATTTATAATAAATGTAAAAAATGGTAAATAAAAAATCTAAATGAATGATATCATTTTGCTAGGTAGACATTGGTCTTTTAAACAGGAAAGAAGTGTAAACCGTCTCGTCTCTGTTGTGACGTTCAATTAAATCACCCAATAAACATAAACGGCCACAACCATTTGAAATCATGCCCAACAAAAATTTTCCAATCAAATCCTTTCCAATCATTTATAACAAAAAACAAACAAAAATTAATTCAAAATTTTTCATTCATTCATGATGATTAAACAATTTTAGAGTACATATTAAAGGGCAACTAAATGTGGATTTTGACTCCTTATCCTGGGAAAGCCTATAATATAGTATCTCTATGTGTAAATAATAATTTACTACAACTAATTGCTGAAAAGAAAATTAAATTTGATTGCATGCAGACTATGGAAGGAATACGAGTATTAGATTATATGAATAAAATTGTAATATATACTGTGATTTATTTTGTCCCAGTTTGCCTGCAGTTGTTTAAATAGCTTTTTGCTAGCGCCATCTTTGATTCTTGTAGCGTAAATTTCCATTAGATCAGTTTGAATGTTTGAAAACACTTCAGCCAAGGGTGTTGCGTTCGGATACAATTCTTTAAAATCTATATCAATCTGAATAAATACAAAAGCTTAAACATTTTGTTAATCTCTTAAATATTAAAAAATATATTTACCAATTTGAATCCCAGCTTTTCCTTATATTGCGGCCATTTAAAAAAAGCGTCTTCAGTGTTTGACTTCTTAAACTGTGCAGTCCGTGTTGCACTCGTTGCTTGCCAATGAATTTCAACTTCTGCCCAAGTACACGGCGTTGACCCATTTAACGCATTTAGATGTTCTTCAAAATCCGCACCTGTATTTACTGAATTTGAAATAACAAATTTGTACGAATTAATTTCATCTTTATATTATTATTTCGCATTTGTTTCATTTTATTAGCACAAACGTTTTATTAAAATATAATAATAGAATAAATTTCATCGTACTGCGAAAAATTGAATTAAAAATATTTGTGATGAAATGTTTGTTATACTGTGTTTCTACCATTTCGACTATAGTTACATTCCTTTATTAAGTCTAATTTAACAGCCCGAAAAAAATAATGTACTCCGAAACAGGTATTCCACTATTTTTAATTCATTTACAGAGTTCGAATGAAATTTTTTCTAAAATTAAATTTTATAAAAGAATTCAGTGTTATTTAAAATTAAAAATATCATAATAATGAATAAAATTACATGAATCTGAAGGTTCATCTGCATTATTTAACAGACTCTGACTCTTGTTTCGGATTTGTTCCGCAGAGTTTGGAAGAGTTATACTTCTTTTAAAGTTATAAAAATTATAAAATAAAATACCGCCAACTTTTTTATTTGTTTTGTTGAAGTATACCTCCTGCAAAAGAAATATTTAATATAAGTAATTGTGTGATTGTAACAAATCTTAAAAGTCACTTACCTTAATTTCTGTTGGAAATAATTCCACAATTTGTTCCGAAAGTGCTTCCGCTAACGGCAGCGACCATTTAATATTTTCGTCTATAACGTATGTATAAATACTGTCTCTCAAATCCTTTCGATGAGTTTCGGTAATAAATTTGTGCTGATTATAGTAACTTAAAATGTTTCTGCCGTGAAAAGTTAACTTTAGAACATTCCGCAATTCAATTGTGTTATTTTCAGATGTGTTTTGAACACAGTTTTCGACGGGCTCGGCGACTTGTACATTTAATGAAGGATTCCTTTTATAAAGTTGTAGATAATTTCGAAATTTTGCCCTATATCCTAAAGGCACATGACGCAGCATTTGCATAACTTCTGGTTCTGTCAACATTTGTAACGTCTCAATATCAATGCATTCCTCTAAAAATATTATTTTTTTATCATTTTATTCTCCTTATAAATTAATGTACTTTTATATTACAAGCTGCGTTTTTGTGAACAAAAATCGGCTATAGCAAATTAAAAATTAAAATTTAATTCTTTTAAATCAAATATATCGCATCAAATAGTCTTCTAAATATACAACAAATGGAAGGGTGAATATGTTGTAGAGCCGATTTTTGTTTACAAAAGCTGAGTTACTGACGCATTATGGTATCCGTAAGTAAATGATTTCGAAAAAGTTATTTACTAAAAATTTGTTTGAAACTAAAAACTGTTTTGTTAAAGATAAAACAGAAAGCAAAAACCTTAGTTACGAACACCATTGTATCTGGATGCTAAGTTATTTGTGAGTTCCACCCGAATCGGCTCAAATTAGGATATTATACAAACTTCTAAACGTATGTACATATGTTAAAGCTTATTATACAATGTTTAGTAACTAGCCCGAGCTATTGTTTTCTGCGGGTTCCAATTTTCATATTTGAATCAGGATAATTTAGTGATAAGTTAATTCTACACAACTACAATTTCTGTAAAATGTTTTAGAGATAAAGCCGTTTTTGCCAAAATAATTATTGCCCTCTGACAATATATTTTACTAGTACTGAGGTTTTAACATAAAATGATTTTTAGTTAGAGAATAAAGTATTAACAATATCTAGTTTAAAACGATTCGGCCGGAACAGATTTTATATATCAATGTAGAAAATAATAGAAATTACTAATTAAAATAGGTGTTAAGAACTGCAGATTCCATTTAGTCATTAAGTTCGTGATTTCTTCTTTTTGGAGTTCAGTAATGCTCGGAAATGTTATGGCTGGCGGCACAATAACTCGATTTAGAAAAAGGATTCCTTGATCCAAATCTAAATTTTGAAAAAACGTTGTTTGTGTTTCAAATTCCGGTCCTGGCTCTACAAATTGGTTAGTTAATATACTATTTTCAATTTCTGACATTTTTGTAAGCTAAAAAGCAAACAAATCAGTGAACAGCAACTTTATATTTCACAGTATCTCGCAAACTCTGGAAAATAATATTAATAAATTTCTTTTACTACTTCAAATAAATGTATGTTTAAAATTAAATTAAATAAAATCTGTTTAATTATGAACTTAAGTCTACGATAATTGTGCTAATTTTGGCCGACTAAAAGTAATCTTTTAAACGAAACATCTGCTGATTTTTAGCATTTCTCATTAAATTAATTGGAGGTCCGCCGAAAATATCGATGGTGTTAAAGGAAATTTCAACACATTCATTGCTATTGATTTCATAAGCATCGTAGTGATGTGCGTAAGAATAAATGAGTCTTTTCTCTGAAATAATAATAATTTGTTCACTCACATTAGCGATAATAATTTCTAAAATTTTGTGCAGGCATAAAACGTTCTCAAAAGATGTTAAATAATATCCAGTTTTATATAATTTTCCTTTAAATATAATTTCTGAGTAACTTTTAAAATCTGATGAAAAAATGTTGCATTTCTGTTTTAATTGAGTCCCGTAAGCAGTATTTTTTTTGTGTATCGATTTGCATTCTAATTTTTTGTATACTCCATCGACTGCATATTCTGCAAATTTGAATTGATATTTTTTTGCTAACGATACTATTATGTTTTTACGAGACGTTATAACTCTAGCATATGTTTTCACTTCTTTATGTTTGGCCTCCATTCGCATGCACCAAATGAAGCGTAACGGTCCAGATTCTTTAATTATATGTGGGTAGTGCACTAGGTTGTGGTGTTTAGGTTTAAGATTATCCTGGAAAAGTCTTACATACTCGGAGTTGTGTTCTTTTATCAAATATTTTAAATATGTTAGATTATCCTCGTCAAATCGCGGAGCAAGAACCACATCAATTAATGCTAATAATTTTAAAAAGAATTTCCATACTTCTTCTTCTTCTGGAACTAAATCTCCAATTATAAATGGTAGACAATACACAAAGCTCATCATTTCCCGTGCCGACGTTTTAAGTCGAAAGTTTTTCAAATGATTAATTTGAATTGGTGGTGACGTATTAGCTAATTCTATAGGTCCGTAGCTAAAACTTTTCTTACGGTTGTTTAGCATGTCCAGTGAAAAATATTTTCGCTTATCTATAAGGGTAATAAGAATATGGCAAATATCATAGTGGCATATTCCTTCGAAGATATCATGCATAATATCAACAGAGAAATTGTGCACGACATGGAAGGATTGCAATGAATTAAAAATGGATTCTTTGGCTATGCCAGTCTCACTAAAATTCTGCAATTCAACATCACGTAAATAGTTATCTCTATTTCGAAGTTGAGCCTCGTCTTCTTGATATTGAGTATGGGTAACCGTTTTAGAGGATTTACAAAAACGGCAAAAAAAATTTGCTGAAAATGATTTACTAAAATCACAAACACTATTTACAGCTAAATTATCACCGAGAATTAAACCTAAAACAAAATAGAGTTGTATTGGCCCTTTGTCAGTTTTTACACAAATTCCGTTTTTCGCTAAGTCGTTTATTTCGTGTATTAATGTTTTGAGACATTTCTCGTTTCCGTATTCTTTGAAGTCTGTACTTTTAATGAACCCGGCTATGAATATATTTTGAAGTTTTGATGAATTTTCGCTCAACGGGAAACTATAATAAATCCCACAAACTGATTGAAGTGTTGCATTTGACCCAAGCGGATTATTTATTTCCAGGTCGTCTAAATAAAGGAAAAAAGGTACGACATTTTTATTTTCCATTCCAGCTACTTTAGATTTCCACAAGTTGCCTTGGACAAAATTTGATATGGAATTATTAGGTTCTTTAAGTTCTTCTAGTTTGGTTAAGGTCAATATTAAATTTTCACTTTTTTCAAAATGTTTTTGAAATTGGAACTTTAACGGTAACAAAACGCCTTTTAGGTCCTTTTCTTGATAAACTGCTTCGCCTCTATTTTGATGCACTCCGACCTTATGATTAATAACAAACTCTTCTAAATTTTGTAACAACGTATTTTTTTTAACCATTTCACCATTTTGTATTCGGAACCAAATTCGTCAAACAGATGTAAGCATTTATCGGCAATTAGACAAAGATTTTTTTGATTAAGAGGTTCTTCATTGATTAGAGATTTAATTAAATCGGATAATGGCTTTAATACTACATCTCTTATTATATTTTGTATAAAAATAACATCAGAACGAGCAAAGTTATTATTTGCATATAGTTTTATGATTAATTTTCCAACGTTTTCATCAAATGCATTTAATATTTCCGAAAATGTCTGTTGTGGTTGATAATTTTGAGTGATTTCCGTTTCCAACTGTGGTGCCATCGATGGGCAAGAATCCCAATCTGTTGCTTTAGATATTTCATTATGACTATTTTCTTTTGTTAAATGATTTTTCACATGCCGTTTAAAATTATTTAGTCTGGAGAACGAGGAATTACACTTAGCTATTGTACATTTATACGTGCTAAAATGGGTGAGCATATGGAAAGATTTGTAATGGAGTATTAAATCTTCCAGGCTCTCAAATCTTCTTGCACAAATAAAACAATCCATTCTACGTTTAGTAAACGAAAGCAATCCCTTATTGTAAATTATTTCTATAAAAATATACGAATCAATTAGTTTTTTCATTTAAAAATCACAAATATAACGTATTTTTAATAATTCTAATATAACTCACATTACCAAATAACATGCAAAATCACTTCGCTTGAAAGTTTAAATTATTTGTAAGATCGGACAGTGTCATCATGTTGGAACTTTATGTATTAGATTGTACCGTAACTAAAAGGATTTCCTTGAAATTCTAAGCCGCCCCAAAGTAAAAATTGGAGTTAAACTGTATTCCAGTTAAGCTGAACATTATAAATCGTGTTGATAAAATACTATCCTACCCCGAGATAAGGAACCCTTAAACCAAATAAAAGCAGATTCTAAAGGACTACATATATGTACACAATAGTAGACAAGCGGTTGGAGATTTCGGTCACCAAATTGGGACTCATTTATATTTTTTACTAAATGTCAATAATTTTAGATATCGTAGAGTATTAGATCGTATTAGATTTAGATTATTCCATTGTATGATATAATTTTATATTTAAAATGTTGAACGTTTACTAACTACTGAATAATTTATTACGAAAATCTCAACCTCGATGGTGTTTACTTGATGATGAGTACAAATTGTAATTGACCTCTGACATATACAGTACGAAATTGCACAAATAGATATTGAAATTTATGCGTCTGTCGTTTTTTGGTTATGTTTAATTAAAATAAATAATGCAAGCCAATAATATTTTACAGACTAAAACAAATATTTATTGAATTCTAGACACGAATTAAGGACGTTTTAAAACTAGGAGCTGTAAATTCACGTCACCAAATCATGAAGAGGCTTAATTAACTTTCATAAATCGCCAATATTGAGATGAGTGAGACTTGCTATAACACCACATAACTGAATAAAACATTGAATAGCACCTGTGCTTCTCATTGCCTGGAGTTATTTTCTTGAGGCCCGAACGTTTAAATAGCTAATGTTATCTTAGGATATACAGTCATCCTATCAAAGAAAAAATTCTTGCGAAACAATATTACTATAAAAAAATATGAATGAAGAACATGTACGATCTGATATTGAAAAATAAATAATGTAAACTTCTGGCCTAATTAAAATACAAGGCGTTCGAAAAGTGTTAAATTTTAAGTAATATACGATTGATGATTTTGATTTATCGAGATAAGACAAAACAAATTTATTCTATGGAAATAAAATTGAAGTCAAACTAAACTCGTTATTTATCACATACGATTATCATTCCTTCGTTACAAACCCAAATAGAATGACCCCTCGAACCTCCATTATCGTCGTAAATAGAATACCTACATAACATAACACCGGGTTGAAATATTCACATTAATATTGAAAGTAAAATATTAGAAACGTTATTTAATTACGATCATACATATCGAACAAAGCTCTACAGAAACAACCAATGCAAGAGTGCTCTTAACCTGCACCGACCAAATTAGCCCGCCCCAATGAAACCTGTACTATAATTTGTTACACATTTATTACAATTTATTACAACAAATCCCGATTTTATTACAGTTACCGTTTTCGAGGAACGAGCGGTCGGTTTAGCTTACAATTAAACCTGCACCGCCAAAATTGTAACTTTTGATGTAGCTATGATATCGGGATGATTCTTGAACCAGAATTTATTACAAATTAATTACATTGAATAAGTTAGTTCAAGACCACCCCTCTACCAACCTAAGGGTAAATTTCACCCCAAAACGATTATATATTTCAAAAACGTCAATTTATCCAAATTTAATAAATTTTTTTACACCAGACTGCCACAAGATTTTAGGAAAAATGTTGCTAGAAGTCTTGTCGAGAGTAGTTAAGCCCTATCCAGATGTGTAATAAATTATTTTTGTGTCACAATACGCGGAAATGGCTCCCAACGGTAGAGGCCTCGAATAGGTACTTTAAAGGTCGATTTTACGACCTTTAATAATTTATTACACCAGACCGCCACCAGATATAGGTTCTAATGTTACTCTGTGGTCGTTGTTAAGGGAAGGTCAACCTTATACAGGTGTGTAATAACTTATTTTTGAGTCAGGTTACACGGAATTTCCTCCGAACGTCAAAGGTTTGAAATTTTTAATTTAAAGGTCGATTTTACCAACTTCAATAATTTATTACACCAGACCGCCACCAGATATTGAGTCAAATGTTACTCCTTGGATATCGTAGTGGGCAAGTCAACCTTATCCAGTAGTGTAATAAATTATTTTTGTGTCAGGATACGCGTAATTCGCTCCCAATGGTAGAGGCCTCAAATAGGTAATTTAAGGGTCGATTTTACCAAATTCAATAATTTATTACACCAGACCGCCACCAGATATGGGTTATAATATTACTCTGTGGTCGTTGTAAAGCGTAGGTCAACCTTATACAGGTGTGTAATGAATTATTTTTGTGTGAGATTACGGAATTAGCTTCAAAATATATGGGTAATAACTATGGTTCAAAAAAGTGCTCTACTTAATAAACGACAAAATTAAAGTTGTATCTAATAAATAAAAAATGTGATATATTCCGACATCCAAGATTAACACTATTTTAGATGTTAGATACATGCTACAGTGTTTAAATACCAATATAGATTTTTAATTTTTTACCGGGTAAGGTAGAGTCTCAATTTTATACTTTTAAAACTTTTAGTTTTTTTGGGATTTTTTCCAATCACATAGAAAAACAAAATTTAACAGTGTAGTGTCAGAAGGTTAAGGTTGTAATCCAAATGCACATATAGCACTGCACACTGTTATTAGAAATTCATATTTATTTGTGAATATTCATTATGCTTAATTTCTTTGAACCATTTTTTAAATCTAAAGGCGAATTCTATCTGCCAATTAAACGAAGCGATTAATTTAAAATGATATGTTTTTCGCCTGGAAGTAGACCAAGAAAAAGAGTTTGCTTCCTTCCTTGCCAATCGACCTTTAAATTAAAAATTTCAAACCTTTACCGTTCGGAGCGAATTCCGTGTAACCTGATTCAAAAATAATTTATTACACACCTGTATAAGGTTGACCTACCCACCACAATGCCCAAGGAGTACTATTTGACTCAATATCTGGTGGCGGTCTGGTGTAATAAATTATTAAAGGTGGTAAAATCGACCCTTAAATTACCTATTCGAGGCCTCTACCATTGGGAGCGAATTCCGCGTATCCTGACACAAAAATAATTTATTACACAACTGGATAAGGTTGAACTGCTCACTACGATGTTCAAGGAGTAACATTTGACTCAATATCTGGTGGCGGTCTGGTGTAATAAATTATTGAATTTGGTAAAATCGACCTTTAGTTTAAAAATTACAAACCTTTACCGTTCGGAGCGAATTCCGTGTAACCTGACACAAAATTAATTTATTACACACCTGTATAAGGTTGACCTACCCTTAGCAACGACCACAGAGTAACATTAGTCCCCATATCTGGTGGCGGTCTGGTGTAATAAATTATTAAAGTTGGTAAAATCGACTCTTAAATTACCTATTCGATGCCTCTACCATTGGGAGCGAATTCCGCGTATCCTGACACAAAAATAATTTATTACACAACTGGATAAGGTTGACTTGCCCACTACGATGTCCAAGGAGTAACATTTGACTCAATATCTGGTGGCGGTCTGGTGTAATAAATTATTAATGGTAGTAAAATCGACCTATAAATTAAAAATTTCAAACCTTTACCGTTCGGACCAAATTACGTGTAACCTGACACAAAAATAATTTATTACACACCTGTATAAGGTTGACCTACCCTTTACAACGACCGCAGAGTAACGTTAGACCCCATATCTGGTGGCGGTCTGGTGTAATAAATTATTAAAGATGGTAAAATCGACCCTTAAATTACCTATTCGAGGCCTCTACCATTGGGAGCGAATTCCGCGTATCCTGACACAAAAATAATTTATTACACAACTGGATAAGGTAGAACTGCCCACTACGATGTCCAAGGAGTAACATTTGACTCAATATCTGGTGGCGGTCTGGTGTAATAAATTATTAAAGGTGGTAAAATCGACCCTTAAATTACCTATTTGAAGCCTCTACCGTTGGGAGCGAATTCCGCGTATCCTGACACAAAAATATTTTATTACACAACTGGATAAGGTTGACTTGCCCACCACAATGCCCAAGAAGTAACATTTGACTCAATATCTGGTGGCGGTCTGGTGTAATAAATTATTAAAGGTGGTAAAATCGACCCTTAAATTACCTATTTGAAGCCTCTACCATTGGGAGCGAATTCCGCGTATCCTGACACAAAAATAATTTATTACACAACTGGATAAGGTTGACTTGCCCACTACGATGTCCAAGGAGTAACATTTGACTCAATATCTGGTGGCGGTCTGGTGTAATAAATTATTAATTGTAGTAAAATCGACCTATAAATTAAAAATTTCAAACCTTTACCGTTCGGACCAAATTACGTGTAACCTGACTCAAAAATAATTTATTACATACCTGTATAAGGTTGACCTACCCTTTACAACGACCGCAGAGTAACGTTAGACCCTATATATGGTGGCGGTCTGGTGTAATAAATTATTAAAGGTGGTAAAATCGACCCTTAAATTACCTATTCGAGGCCTCTACCGTTGGGAGCGAATTCCGCGTATCCTGACAAAAAAATATTTTATTACACAAATGGATAAGGTTGACCTACCCACCACAATGCCCAAGGAGTATTATTTGACTCAATATCTGGTGGCGGTCTGGTGTAATAAATTATTAAAGGTGGTAAAATCGACCCTTAAATTACCTATTTGAAGCCTCTACAATTGGGAGCCAATTCCGCGTATCGTGACTCAAAAATATTTTATTACACAATTGGATAAGGTTGACTTGCCCACTACGATGTCCAAGGAGTAACATTTGACTCAATATCTGGTGGCGGTCTGGTGTAATAAATTATTAAAGGTGGTAAAATCGACTCTTAAATTACCTATTCGAGGCCTCTACCGTTGGGAGCGAATTCCGCGTATCGTGACACAAAAATAATTTATTACACACCTGTATAAGGTTGACCTACCCTTAACAACGACCACAGAGTAACATAAGACCCCCATATCTGGTGGCGGTCTGGTGTAATAAATTATTAAAGGTGGTAAAATCGACCCTTAAATTACCTATTTGAAGCCTCTACCATTGGGAGCCAATCCCGCGTATCCTGACTCAAAAACAATTTATTACACAATTGGATAAGATAGAATTGCCCACCACGATGTCCAAGGAGTAACATTTGACTAAATATCTGGTGGCGGTCTGGTGTAATAAATTATTGAATTTGGTAAAATCGACCTTTAAATTAAAAATTTCAAACCTTTACCGTTCGGAGCGAATTCCGTGTAACCTGACTCAAAAATAATTTATTACACACCTGTATAAGGTTGACCTACCCACCACAATGCCCAAGGAGTACTACTTGACTAAATATCTGGTGGCGGTCTGGTGTAATAAATTATTAAAGGTGGTAAAATCGACCCTTAAATTACCTATTCGAGGCCTCTACCATTGGGAGCGAATTCCGCGTATCCTGACACAAAAATAATTTATTACACAACTGGATAAGGTTGAACTGCCCACTACGATGTCCAAGGAGTAACATTTGACTCAATATCTGGTGGCGGTCTGGTGTAATAAATTATTAAAGGTGGTAAAATCGACTCTTAAATTACCTATTTGAGGCCTCTACCATTGGGAGCGAATTCCGCGTATCCTGACACAAAAATAATTTATTACACAACTGGATAAGGTTGACTTGCCCACTACGGTATCCAAGGAGTAACATTTGACTCAATATCTGATGGCGGTCTGGTGTAATAAATTATTAAAGGTCGTAAAATCGACCCTTAAATTACCTATTTGAGGCCTCTACCGTTGGGAGCGAATTCCGCGTATCCTGACACAAAAATAATTTATTACACAACTGGATAAGGTAGAACTGCCCACTACGATGTCCAAGGAGTAACATTTGACTCAATATCTGGTAGCGGTCTGGTGTAATAAATTATTGAAGTTGGTAAAATCGACCTTTAAATTAAAAATTTCAAACCTTTGACGTTCGGAGGAAATTCCGTGTAACCTGACTCAAAAATAAGTTATTACACACCTGTATAAGGTTGACCTTCCCTTAACAACGACCACAGAGTAACATTAGAACCTATATCTGGTGGCGGTCTGGTGTAATAAATTATTAAAGGTCGTAAAATCGACCTTTAAAGTACCTATTCGAGGCCTCTACCGTTGGGAGCCATTTCCGCGTATTGTGACACAAAAATAATTTATTACACATCTGGATAGGGCTTAACTACTCTCGACAAGACTTCTAGCAACATTTTTCCTAAAATCTTGTGGCAGTCTGGTGTAAAAAAATTTATTAAATTTGGATAAATTGACGTTTTTGAAATATATAATCGTTTTGGGGTGAAATTTACCCTTAGGTTGGTAGAGGGGTGGTCTTGAACTAACTTATTCAATGTAATTAATTTGTAATAAATTCTGGTTCAAGAATCATCCCGATATCATAGCTACATCAAAAGTTACAATTTTGGCGGTGCAGGTTTAATTGTAAGCTAAACCGACCGCTCGTTCCTCGAAAACGGTAACTGTAATAAAATCGAAATTTGTTGTAATAAATTGTAATAAATGTGTAACAAATTATAGTACAGGTTTCATTGGGGCGGGCTAATTTGGTCGGTGCAGGTTAAGAGCACTCAATGCAAGTTACCATGTAATCACATTACTTCCACCTTATTCACACTTCCCAAAAACATTCACAACACAAATTATAACACTTGAACTGGCATGTAATCTAACCTCATCACAATTTAGCGATAAATCAAATTTACAGACAATGAGTTACTAGTTACTACAGCTCTAACTTCTCCAGTACTAAAATAGAAGGATGATACAAGAGCCACCCGTTCTAGAATAAATTCTTGTGCTATTAATGGTAAAGGCAAATAAACGAGCCACTATATGTATAAGACTCACAAGTAATCAAAACAGACATAAATTTATTAAACATGCAAACTACATAACCTAACTAAATTTACACAATTTATGCACCAAAAAATAACTTTTTATATTTATTCAAACACTTACTTTTTTAATTGTATTTATTAATAAGTAACACTCACTTTTTAATTACACTTAGAACACTTGTAGTACAATTAAATTATAATTGAAAAAAAACTTTAATTTCTGCGACCGATTTATATCGTCACTTGTTACAGAATGAAATAAAAATGTGATTTACCTACAACTATTAATTTCCTTGGTATATTTTACAAATCGTGTTTGTACACGATAAATTAACTTTTAAAATCCAAAATTCATAAAAATTTGTATCGAATCATAAAATTTGTATGTAAAATTAAACACTTGATTTATGAAACAATCGAAAGATTATATACACTTGTAACAGCTACAATCCTCTTTAATAAAATGAAAGATGAGTGTTTCCATTTTATAAACAGCTTATAAATAATATAAACATATTATTGTACATTTCTAAAATTGCAGAATTATATAATAAATGACGCCGAGAACTGAAATTGCTTAATTGGAAATTAGTATTTCTAATGCTTCAATATTTTATTGAAATTTCCCAAAATGAAAATATTGTCAATGTTCCAGTGTGAATTATGAACGAGTACTAGTGACTAGTGAGTTCAAATCAGCGAAGTTAACACCGGCCATATAAAAATTAATATTATATTGGTTAGGTACACGTAGTATGATCGAGGGATTCAATAATTACGAGCATCCACCAACATCTATTTTTAATATTAGAAAAACATAGCCCGCATCATCAAGATTAGTTAAAATATGCAACAGGTTTAAATATTTACGGATCTAAAATCTATTGTAAACTACATCGTTTGATAAAAATGAAAACACATAGCAACCATCGTAAAACAAAAACATTTATTATTATTTAAAATTTGATATGAAAGCCCATTACGCTTTGTAATTGTTTCTTCGCACAAGCTTCAAACAACATTTCTTCGTTAACTTATTGAAAGTTTACCGCTGGCACAATAAGTAACATATTCTGTGCACAATTACAACGACTCGCTACCTTAACTTAGCCGGTCTTTGTAGAGATTTGCTGTGCCTATAATATCTGTAATGTATATTGGGTTGGCTTGCGAACATATTTTGACTTGGCATATCAGCATCGAAATACGAGATTGTGTTTCAAATATTAGATGACATATTCATAGTTCAATTAAGAAATTTATTAACCGTAAACTGTCACTCATCCTGCTTTATCGGTCACCGCCTCAAAATGTACGGTTCAAATGGAGCTATGAATAGAATAGAGGAAATTGCAGTTATGAATACAAATCTGACCACCACATAATCTGGAATTCCTTGTTTAATTATATAAAAGTGCGTTGATTAGTATCAGTTATTTATCCGTAAGTGTAGTAAACCACAAGCATGTTCCGTTTAAACATTGAATAAAGAGACATATTTTAATATCGCAGGATGAAAATATTTTTATTGGATTTTCCCAAAATGGAAATATTGTTAATGTTGAAGATCGATTGTTGTCGATCGATTGATCGATATCCATGAAGATCGATTATTGTTTAAACAATCAAAGATAATACAGATCAATACCGTTCACAATAAAATATGTATATACAAATTTAAATTTTAAATACGAGTACAAGCGTATATGGTTTATGGTCTTTGGATTCAATTTTTAAGACTGATCTAATTGTAACACATATGTTAAAAATATAGCAACCATCGTAGATAACAAACATTTAATAATTGTTGTCTAAAATTTAGCATAAAGGTTTATTACACTTTGTAAATACTTCTTCAAACTGCAAGCTTTAAGTCACATTTCTTTTAACTAATTTAAAACCAACCGCTGGCACATTATCTTTTCAATTGCATCGATCGGGAACCTGCACTTATCTGGCCCAAGCTGAGGTATGCCTTATAGAGCTAAGGCCTACAATTCCTGCAATACATATGGGGCAGACCTTATACAGACGACATACACACATTTCGATTGGACTTTATTAACCTATCCGTCCTGCTGTATTACTCACCACCAAGGAAATAGTATGTTATGAGTGTTATCGTTATCAAACAGGTGTAAAGGATACAATACACAATCGATTGTTTGAAAATGCGGTTATGAATAAACATACAACCGAATATATATAACCTCGTATTTCTTCTATAATTTAAAGTGAATCGATGAGTAGCAGTTATAAGTTCTGTAAATTTGTAAGAGAATGAAAAACACAAGAAATACTCAATAAAGCTTGCTTCAAGAAGTAGCAGTCGTGAGCAAGGAGTACGATTCAACTTTCAAGATTTTCTTAATATTATGGAACCATCGGTGGTATCTGTTAATGATCAGAGACGACAGATGATGACTCATTAAAGTAGTTATGATTGAGTTTCAATTGAAGGCTCAGTATCTCGTTCGTCATACAATTTGCGGATATTAGTAATAAAGAAGCCTTAGTAATAAACAGAAGCATTTGGTATAAAACAAAGTATTCTGGTATCATTACTTTTACTATAGTAATCGCGTCACGTCAAAATTTGTACTAAAAATTATTCAGAGTAACGCTTTGAACGATCTAAAATTAGCATCGACATAGTAATTACAATACATTACTTGATTCTTATGTTACAGTTATGCTAGGAAAGTGTAAATTCAAGTTTTAAAGATTACCAGTCGTCTACGAATTTAAATTCAAGAGGAGTGTATATCAATTTTTTAGCAGTTTGACAAATGTTTAATTCTTTAATATATCGTTTTGGGTTCTCCCAACTCGAAGAAATATTAAGCTGTTGAAGAAGAAAAGAAATACTAAGTCGCATGGTTAGATAAAACCGTTTACGGCATTTAACCGTCTCGTTTCAGATATTTTATGTTTCAAACAATTAAAGCATAAAAAGTGAAAATATTGACGAATAGTTTCTACTCCTGTCGGAGTGCAAAACTCATGAGCCGACCCATCTTCCATGTTAGTATAAGCTGGTATGGAAATGGTGATAAAATCGGACCTATAACCGTACGTCTTCGAATTGGCTGACACTGGCGTAAAAGTAAGGACGGAAAAAGCAAAAGGGTTGGGAGGGCCTAGGCCCAGAACAGATTGCAGGTATAATAAAAAAAATAAAATAAAATAAAAATAGTTTATACAGAGATTTTTACCAAATTTCTATTTTGATTCAAGAATTTATCTCAACTGGATTACATTTTGAATTCCTTAAGTCGTTTGAAACCAACACGGATTAGAAATTTTGTGCTTTAGAACTTATTCTTAAAACAAATATCATTTTATTACAGATTGTTTAAATCTAAACATGTATAATAAATTTAAGCAAATGATAAATTAATATATGAAAGATAAAAACCGATTTTCAAGCTATATGAAAATTTTATATATTTTATTCAAGCTGTATCAAATGTTAAATTTTATAAATTAAATTTTGTTATGATAACAAATTTATCGAAACTATAACTCCTTTTATATTTTAACTATTTTCCTACAGAATAATTTTTCACGAGTATATATTGTTATCAAATAAATAAACCTAGTTTATAAAGAGGTGATAAATTTGAGTTTATCAATTAAACAAAATTTATTTTTTTCAGTGTACAGATAATTCATTGTGAGCAATACTTTGTCTGATAATCCTGGAACCCCAGTAAAACAATTCTACTAAAAAGCATAAAATACAGGTTAAATTCATAATTTCCCATAGGATTGCCATTTGCGAAATTTAATTTTAACATATTACAAAAGATTATTAATAAACCTTAAATATTTGACAAGCATTTGGATTCCCTGAATTGTGATTAGTGACATAGACATATTTAACTTACCTTAACTTACCTTTAACTTACCTTTAACTTACCTACTTACTTAACATATTTAACTTTAACTTTTAACTTTAATTTACCAAATAATATCACACATTTTAATAGACCAAATCAAGTGAGCGTATACGTCATCTACACTTTAGCCTCCTAAATCACATAACACCGAAAAATCAACATTTGTCGGTGTTATGTGATTAGGCTAAATTGTAGATGACGTATTCATCGCGGAAATCGGATAAGATGACAATTTTTTAAACATTATTTTAAACAGTGTCTATCGTTTTTAGCAGGTGCAAGCTAATAATTTCGGAAAAATTATCACATTTTCCGAGAAAATTTCGACATTTTCATTTTTGTTATGAGAAATTAAAAAATAATGATAAGATTTCAATAAATTTTGATGTTAGAATTGTGAATTTATGGTAAAATAGCAACATTTTCCGCGAAAATTTAGAAATTTTCCATAGTGTTTCTAAATATTTTTAATTAAATTTATTAATAAATGTATAAATTTTGATATTAGGCTATGATTTGAAAAAGGAGACGAATGATAAGCGGCTTTGAGGAGTACCCAATTTTAGTGTGTAAATGACCAAAGAAATTTCAATAAAATTGGCGCTCAGGTGTTATCTTTGCGTGGAGAAGATGTATGTTAAGCGGCTTTTGGGAGTTTCAAATTTTACTTTGTGAATAATAAAATAAAATTCGAAAAGTATTTGGGATATCAAAACAAATTTCGAAAAGTTTCGCACTTTGGTGTTATTTTTGCACGAAGGGGATGAATGCTAAGCGCCTTTGAGGAATTTCCAATTTTATTGTGCGAATAATAAAACAAATTTTGAAAATTTTGGTGCTTAGGTGTTATCATTGCTCGGAGGAAATGAATGCTAAGCGGCTTTGAGGAGCTCTCTATTTTAATGTATCATATACTATAACATATACTATATTCTATTGTATAAGTCAAATTAAAAACATTCAACTGAAGAAATTTAGCAATTTTATATTTATTTAAAAAAATCATTTTCGGCATTTATCGACATTATTTATATTGATATCATCGTCAGGAAGTAATATTCAAGTAATCGTGGTCAGGAAACTTTTCTAGAAAGTTTATTGAATAGAGAATACCGGCGTGTTTCATAAATGATTAGAACGGGTTTTCGTTTTTTGCTTTGCAAGATTTTAGAAACATGTACTTCGCCAGGTACCCCCCATACAATTGCGACGAGATGATGATTCGTAGCTTCGTTTAGCTGCGCGCCAAATACCTTCTATTTTATTGGTATGGGCTCCGGTTTCCGGATCAATGAAATTTAGAGCATGATTTATTTCTAGGTGAATAAATCCTGCTACCTGAAGGCAATCTATGCTTCCCAATAATCCGAAATAATCGTAGTATTTGAATAAATTAAGATTTTTACTATCGGATTTAAAGTGCAAGAATCTCGTTTTTCGATCGATGTTAAAATTATGACGCCCGACTTTCTTTCGCTCTGTAAACAATATTAATTTTATTAACAATTTTGTAAGTTGAATGATGAGCAACTATAACCATTACAAATACCGATTGGCCATCGACGTGGCGTACGCGATGGTATCGCTTGCCGAATTTTGATTCGTCGCTTTCTACTGTTTTGCCTACCGCCAATTGGGACTGGCTGATGAATCATTGCATCGAACACCACTTCTCTACCCAAATTATCCCAATATATCAAAGATTTTTTGCTTATTTGTAGATGATACGCAATTTCTTTCAAATTGATGTTACTGAACCAAAATGACACAAATTTGCATATTTGTTCAATTGTTAACCGGCTTTTCGCAAAAAAGTTCCAGTACACACATAAATTGATTTCTGGTAAATTTGTGCAGCCTTCTTGGTACAACATAGTGTTGACGGCAAACCAATTTCCAATTAGACCTCGTCCATCACCTGCTCTTCCCATATCATGGATTTAAAGTCCGCTAAACGGTTATAAGATTCATTATTTAGTGAATTTGTTCACTAAATTATTTAATATTACATTAATTCTACACTACAAATGATTGAAACAAATGAACGAGTTTGTCACAATATTTTAAAATATCTGTTAACAATGAATTAAACAAATGAATGATGGTATATAGATGTAAATTTGATGTAGTAATCAAATTGGTTATAAAAATAGAATTAACGAATCGCGTTGACCATGCATACTACATAAACAGCGTCATTTGACGGGGATTGGTTGAAGAGTGGCAAATAATTGGATTGGCACTCTAACATAATGCTCAATGGAACTAGGCCATTTCTCAACAAATAATGGTGAAATTTAGTGTGCGTATGGCTAAATTTGCACGGCCATGATGATTAGAATTAGGCCGTTTCCCAACCGATAATTCTCCAATTTAGTTTGTAGAGCTGGGTTAGGATTCTATTAAACTAAGGGCAACTTGTATTGGGATTTTAACGTGTCTTTTTGATGAAGTTCTACAATTCGACCATTCTGAATGGAACCCGACCATATCCCAACCAATTATTGTCAAATCATGTGTACAAAACCGGATGGGGATTTTAAAATGGGTTTTAGAGAAGTTCTGAAATTTGATTTTTAATTAAATAAATTATAAACCAATTAAATAAACATTAAAAGCAGTTAATAATAAATAATAAAAACGCCTATCAATATATACGAGGGCGAATTGAAAATGAAGCTACCTAAGTAGGAAAACAAAATTTGTTTTTGCCAAAAACCATTTATTTCTCAACATAGTCTCCATTTAGTTCGACACACTTAGTAAGACGATATTCCAACTTTTTTATACCATCTGAATAATACGATTTCGGGAACCCCTCAAAATACGCGTTAGTTTCGATAATCACTTCTTCGTCTGAGATGAATCTTTGTCCTGCGAGCCATTTTTTCAAGTTTGGAAACAGGAAAAAGTCACTAGGAGCTAAATCTGTATTTCACCTAATTTTAGCATCGTATCTAATGCTGTGTGAACCGGTGCGTTGTCTTGAAGAAAGAGCACTTTTTTCTTCTTTAAATGTGGTCGTTTTTCCTTGATTACATCAACGAATTGATCCAATAATTCACGATAATACTTTCCTGTGATTGTGGACCCTTTTTTAAGATAATCGATGAGCAATATTCCGTGTGCATCCCAAAATATAGTGGCCATAACCTTGCCAGCCGATTTCACTGCCTTTGCCTTCTTCGGAGCACTTCCACCAGCTTCCACCCATATTGTTTCGATTGATTTTTGGTTTCAGGTGTGTAGTGGACCCACGTTTCATCAACAGTAATTAATCGACGCCAAAAATCAACAGGATTACGCTTTATCATGTCCAAACACCACTTTGAAGTGGTCTGTCGTACTCGTTTTTGTTCGACACTGAGCAAACGCGGCACCCAGGCCAATAGCTTTTTCATATGCAAATGTTCATGCAAAATGTTGAACACACGTTCATATGATATGTTTACCATTTCAACAATCTCATGCGACTTGACTCGGCGATCATTCATAACGATATCGAGGATTTTCTTGATATTTTCTTCAGTAACCATCTCTTTTGGCCTTCCTGTTGATGGTATTGTTGAAGTGCTTCTTCGGCAGCGTTTAAATCCAGCAATCCAATATTTTACCATGTAATCTGACGGAGCAGACTCCCCGTAATGTTTATCGAGCTTTTCTTTTGTCTCTTTCGCCGTTTTCCCTTTCAAATAATAGTGTTTAATAACTGCACGAAATTCGTTTTTTTCCATTTTTCAAGAAACACAAAAGTTGCTCCTTCAAACGACTACAACAAATAAACTAATCGATGAATTTGGGTGACATTTTAACAGCTGACGTTTGACAGATCGCAATTTCTAAAAACAAAAAATTTTTGTATTTGTGCGGCCATCTAGCGCTAGGTAGTTTCATTTTCAATCCGCCCTCGCATGCATTAGGGCGACCCATTTTTGTATGGAAGAAATTTTATCTTTTTTTTCTATCGGGCTCAGGGCTAAAATATTCGTTTATATTAGAAATGACCTCATGCAAATTTTTAGGTCCATCGGACCACGTTCAGGGTTGCTCAAATTGGTTTTTTGCAAAAAACGCTAAAACGACCCTTAGTGACATTTTCTCCATTTCCTCCAAATTTCACTATTTGTGGCTATAGAGTAAAGAATAACGAACAAATGAGACATAGCACGTCAACATAACTTAAAAATGAACAATTGTATAGTTGAAAAACGCCCAAAAGGTCGTTTTGCCGTGCATAATTATCTGCCAGAACACATCTAGTTTAGTGGATTTGTACTTATTACGTGTATTTCTGTGGAGATGAATTAAATGTAATTAAACACATGTACTCTTATTGTGTGTGTACGCCTAGTTTTATGATATTACTTTCCGATGACTCATGATGAGTAACGCATTTATTACGAAGGATGAAATTCTGTATAAAATAGGACAGTTTAGTTTAAACAATGGCTATTCTTTTAGAAGTTGAACCAACAACATCTTTATTCGAATAATAAAATAAGTTTTGTAAAATATTAATTGATTTTTGACTTTGATTTTAAGTTTGAACATTTTATTAGTTTTTCAAGAAGTTTCTTCATTCAATACCGACCAAATGGCACAGTGGTTCTTTGGCGTTTGGATCGGGAGGTACCGGGTTCGAATCCCGATAGGGGCAGGATGCCAATGGAAATTTTCATCAACAGATTACGATCTGTGATAAAAAGGAACACAACTACGACCCACTCATGGGCCGACCCATCTTGCATGTCCAGTACTTTAGGCTGGCATGGAGCTATGCAATGCGCAGATGGTAACTTAAATCGGTCCTTTCCGTACGTCTTCGATTTGGCAGGGATGCGTAAAGTAAGACGGGAAAATCAACGGTGAAAGAGCAGGGAGTGCTTCGGCCCCAGAAAAAGATTGCACATTTGTTCATTAAAAACTAAAAACTAAAACATTAACTAAGCATTGTTGGTTGATTGGTAAGCTTTGTCACTTAGTATTTTTAATCTCATATAAGATATTTTTCATTATATAATTTCATAAGTGACTATTGAAAAATTACAAAAAGATAATCTTCCAACGAATCGAGACGTGATTAGACGATTCCTTCACAAACTTGACAAGTATGCAAGCTAGCACTGTTGCGGATGAGATAGCTACCATTTGGCAGACGTTTGGTATTTGTCATCAGGAAAAGAGAAATATTAAAAAATCATTAATGTAATTTGAGATGGCATGACACATATCGGAATCTCACAAAAATATTAGCAGAAAAGTGAAAAGAGAACTTTCCTTACAAGATTGATGGATGTAAGCCCTTTGACATTAGTCATGGTCTTAATATTAAAAAACAGAAGATACGCCAGGTTTGTGGTTTCTCGAGTATTAATGATTTTAACATTCGTTCATTACGATCAATGGATGAGAGCAATACCACATTGGCGATTAATGATCCACAACCTTCAACAAGTAGATGTCAAGAAACAGATATAAACTTACTTAATACATTGTTTTCTAGTGGCAGTGAATATCAAATACCAATAGAAAAGAAACTCGATCCCTTGAAAAGTTATAGGGGCTAAGGGTGTTTAGTACGTTCAATTCGCAATTCGATAAACTTACGTTGTAAGCGATTTTCCATAAAAATTGTCCATGTCCTAGAACACCCCCACCAAGTACTAAGTGTATAGTATATTTGAGATAATGAGGATTTAATCTAACCGAAAATCATCATCCTTTGAAAAGTTATAGGGGCTAAGGGTGTTTAGTACGTTCAGTTCGCAATTCGATAAACTTACGTTGTAAGCGATTTTCCATAAAAATTGTCCATGTACTAGGAAAACCCCCACCAAATACTATGTGTACATTCAAGATAACCGAAAATCATCATCCCTTGAAAGTTATAGGGGTTAAGGGTGTTAGTATTCTCATTTCGCAATACGATAAACTACGTACGTAGTAAGCGATTTTCCATAAAATTTTTCTTACTGGTCTACTCTCTCTACTAATACACTTGTCTACTCTTTTTCTGAATATACACGCGTATATTCATTGTCATGATTGTATTTGTGACTTTACATTGCGCTTTACATTGGTCGTGTTTGTTCAAAATCCGAGACTTGACGAAAAAATAACGGCAAGTATATAGTATCTAGATGTGATATTTCTAGATAATATTTCCATTTATAATTTAAAATATGCTTTAAATAAAATTAAATTTATTTAATTTGTTTAATTTTAGTTTTAAAATAATTGCAAATTCTGTGCTTCTCGAAAAAAACATTTAAATTAAAATCGTAATAAAGTGTAGTTAATTTTTTTTCTAAACACGCATCAGCACACTTTCTAAATGTGTGTACTACTCAGGAACACACATTTGATGACTTTTGAGTTATTCCTTAAAAAATGAAAGTTGTTTGGGCGAACGTGTTAAAAACACGAAGAAGTTGCATGTATGCTATAGCAGTAATTTGATGTCAAAACAGTGAGAGAACAATACGACATAAGCACCAAAAAACTGAACTGATTTGTATCGATTCATAATTGTTGATGCTTACATTCGCAGAACACAAACAAATATAACCACAGAAAAATTACACACACTAATATAAAATTGTATACTATACTCCTTATACGTATACGAAAACGTTATGTCTCGTGTCTCGGATTTTGAACAAAATCGACCTTTGTATCGATTCATAATTGTTGATGCTTACATTCGCAGAACACAAACAAATATAACCACAGAAAAATTACACACACTAATATAAAATTGTATACTATACTCCTTATACGTATACGAAAACGTTATGTCTCGTGTCTCGGATTTTGAACAAAATCGACCCCAGAAGTTTTTTACTCAACTCATTTTTATCTCTCTATTTATAAAAAAGAAAAATCTATGGTAAACTTATTTTTCTATGATAGTAAGTTGCAGGCCGGTAAGTCTCTATCAATATCATACCATATCTTTTTTCTTCTCTCCAGCTAAAATAAGTTTCCACCAAATATGGACTCACACTCTGTGGTGTTCTTCAATAAGTTTTAATTTCCCTTTGCCAAAAAGAAACCTCACACATGCAAATTGCATCTAGCAAAACATGAAGAGTCGTAAAGATGACAAATTCGGGATGTCTAATCGGGATCGTTGGCATCTGGATCTTATTGTGGTACGAGATTTTACTGGCGTCTGTGGCGATCATAATGGTGATGACTGTGGTTGAGATAGCCCTGGCTTTGTTGAATTTCTCTGTATTGATGGGTTATATGGTGTTGATAACAGTGGTGTAAATATTGAAAATGGACGAGGATAATGTACTTGAATTGTCGTCGTTCTCGTTAATTTGTCTACAACAGGTTTGTTTGCTCAAAAATATTTAATTAATGACAAACACCCACTAAAGTGATACTTCTTAAATGTTCCCAAGCATGGGAACTAATATTATAGCTCTCGCCGATAAAGTTCTCGCTCTGGTTAGCATACTTTTCATCCGTAATAATGAGTTGGGGAAAAAAATCCAGTATTTTTTCGCTAGATGATTTTAGTGGCATACATTTCGTGATGTATTTGTCCCAGTAGGACATATTTATACCCGTTGGAAAGGGGGATT
Organism: Nephrotoma guestfalica; assembly: GCA_963691935.1. Classification (NCBI taxonomy): domain Eukaryota; kingdom Metazoa; phylum Arthropoda; class Insecta; order Diptera; family Tipulidae; genus Nephrotoma; species Nephrotoma guestfalica. The sequence goes on from OY829914.1 coordinate 157,639,414, forward strand.
AAAAAATTATTTTGTCATTGTTATGATTAATCGATTCAGTTGTGAGTTATAGCGTGTCGAGGATGGAGGTAAGCAAAGAGAAAATTTGCTGTATTTTACAATTTTGCTTCGATAAACGCTAAAACGCAAGTCAGGCGGCTGAAATTGTGAATGGTGTCTATGGTCCCGAAATCCCGATACTGTCACAACCAATCAAACGCTATTTTGGTTTGTTCGATTCCGTGCCCGTAATTTTGATATCGAAGATGCACCACGCACTGGAAGGCTTATTATCGAAAATGTCAATAAAATCCGGGAAATGATCGAAGTAGACCGGTATCCGAGCTGTTGCAGCATTGCCCAGAAGATGAAGATTGACCACATAAGAGTTCGCTCAGAAAACGAAGATCGACCGCATAAGGCTGGTTTTAAAAAGAACTCCGATGTTTGGCTGCCGCACCAATTGACACAAAAAAACTTGAACCGTGTTTTCATCTGCGAATCCTTGGCCAAATGAAACGAAATCGAACCATTTCTGAGCCTCACATTGATTATCACATATGATAATCTCAAGCGGAAACGATCATGGTTATAGGTCGGCGGAGTGATCCAAACGGTGGCCAAAGAAGGATTGGCGGTGTTTACAGGACAACGCCAGGCCTCACACGTCCCCGATGGCTCGTCAGTAACTCTGGGAGCTTGGTTTGAAAGTTATTATACATCGACCTTATAGTCCAAGAGAGGCTTGTGAAAACTGGTTATCTCAGTTTTTTGCTAATAGGGACAAGACGTTTTGGAAAATTTGCATAATGTAATTGCCTTCTAAATGGCAGCGAGTTATCGAAAAAACGGCGTATATTTGAGCCAAACCGGATGGTTGTAGCCATGTTAAATAAAGCTCCGAAATAAACGTAAAATTAATGGATTTCGGTTAACCCAACCTTATGGTATACTTCTCATCCTTGTTATATACACTATCATCTTACCAACATTTATTTCTTTCCTCTTTAGAAATAGTATATTATAAATCAAGCTTGATATGCTATTATAGCGAGAAGCAAGCGAGAGTTATAATAGAAGTTCTCTCTTAAATATATACGTATACTGGTACATATTTATACTATTTTTTCACTACTGGAAGTACCACCTCAATAAGTTTTTGTCGATATGTGTTATATTGTGAATTTTACATGTGAGCACAATTTTACTATGTTTTATTCGCAATCGAAACCAAGCGCGCTCTTCCATTTGTTTATGTCGTTATTCGTTTATTATGACGATCAAAATGTATTAAATGCACATTTATATGTTTGCTTTTATGAAGAAAAACTGTTAATAAAATGTGTTAATAAATTTACCTATACGAGTCCATAATTAAAAAACAGATTTACAGCACATATTTGAGAGACCTTCGGTAATATCAAGCAAATCCTACAAGCTCTTGATGCTTGAGAAATGTATTATTTACGAATAATGTTGAAAATTGCTAAACCATTTAAAACAAGGAGAGGATCGACTGACCGTCGTAGAGGAAAGACGTGTTTTTGTCTCTCCTTTAAATAAATTATTATTAATATTTTAATTCAAATCAGTTTAGGAAAGTGTAGTGTGAGAGTGATGTGCTATTTTTGAGTGAGTTTTGTTCTTTAGAAGTTCATCTGTTAATACAGGTGAATTGAGACAGTTATTATGAAAATTACGTTCAACACATATACAATCAGAGAAGTATCTTTTTATTCTAATTTTCATTCTAATTATATAAAAGTTAATTATTTGTTATTGTTATTATAACTATCTACATATATGTGAACGGTAATTTATAATCGTATACATAGAAACTGACATTTCAAGAGAATTCCCTTTGTATGTACTTAAGTACATAAAATATTGGTACCCGAGAAACCAAAATTTGAAACTACAACAGATCGAATTGTAACTTACCCAATAAGCGAAAATTTGTATACTCAAAATGGGTTGCCACCGTATTGTGACAAAAATGACTTTTTGTGGAATAATATAAATTGATAAATATATAAAATGTTAATGAAAGGAGGAAACAGTTTTCTGCCACGGGAAATTTATCATTTGAGCTGAAATATGTTGGATTGTGTTATCCATTTGGGTTTTTATTTAAATTTAATTACATTTTCATAACTTATTTTAATAATTTCCACTTACTTTAAACAATTCTATAAATTGAAATTTTGTCGAAAGTCCTGACTTAAAACAATAAAGTTGTCGGCAAATATAATTCAATTTATTTTTATTATTATTTAAAATTTATTATTTATTTAATTTTTTTTTTAGATACCGGAAGGTCAGGGAAGATTGTGATTGCAACATTCTTGATCAGGGGGTCTATTTAATTGCTTACGCTTTGAGCATAAACTCAATACAATCAAATATGTTAACGATCCAAAGACTTTTTGCTATGGAATGTTGTTTTTCAACGATGTTTCTGGTTGAATTCAGGTTATGTTTTAGTGAAGTTGTGTGAATGTTAGATATAAATTAACCCTGCTTTTAGTTGGATGAATTTAAATATAGGTAGCTGAATGACAATACCGAATCTTAGTTTTTTTATTTTTTTATTTTGACATTATTGACGGAATATTTAGGTCATCATATGTATGATAATACTGCCGTGTCATTACGAACGTGAAGTCCCTCGGTTAGATGGTGTTGGATGGGAAGATAGGGCAAAATAAGGTTACAAGCAGTATGTGATGAGATGACCCATAGATGTGAATTAAATAACCTAACCAGTCTAGTAGGACTGATGCCGAATACAAATGATGAATATTAGTATCCTTTACCTCAAACACAACTAACTTACATTAATTAACTAACAAACTCTAATCTAGAGTGTGAATTTAATTGAGACTAACATTCTAATATATTTAAGTAGTTAGAAAATGACTTTGCTGCGGTTCGCCCTAGTCGTTTCTGTGACTAACATCCTTTCCTAACTAACCTTATCTGTTAAGGATGCAGGCAGGCCTGGGCCCGCATGATGCTGAAATATTATTCGCATTCAGATATAATTTGTTATTTGATTGTTGATATTTCAGGATTATGGTAACGTACCTAGGATCGCCGTTTTGGCTTGCCTGTACGCCTCTATCATATCATATCATATAAATTGCTAAACCATTTAAAACAATGATATGATAGTAAAATGGAAATAACTAAAATTTAATGAAGTACCGAATTGCTATCGTTAAGATTAATAAAAGGGTTAAGTAACGTCTATAAAATCAAGGCGGATATTTCCTTAGAATCGAGAATAAAAATTCACTGAGAAATACTATTAATCTGACACTAAATTTTAATTACTAGTACTCACCAACTTTTAATAACAAAATCATCAATATGGTTTATGACAATTACGCTCAACAGCCCTAACTATTTAACCTACATGTGATATCAATTTCTAGATAACAAATTCCACACAATTTTCAGTTTAAAATAAAACTATATATAAATTGTGTATACATAATATATTATCAATTTAATTTAAAAACATTTTAAATGGAAATAAATATTGATAAACTTTTATGTATTTTATTTTATTTAAAAAATAAAAATGCCAAATAAAAATGCTGTGCAATTTTTTATTTTTGCAAATAAAAAAATTAAAAGTTCCTATCCTATATCAAATTTAATTACAGGTTTTCATATTTTGTCCGCGCGTCACACCGATGATTATTATAATACACACATACATATTTGTAATAAATGTTATGTATATTTGAGTGTATATGTACAATACATATATACTATTATTTAAAATTTAATATCATAAAAAAGTTATTAATATTATTATTATGATTAAAATATTTTTTTTTATAGTGAATGGAATATTATTGAAGCTCTGAATGTATGCGGACTTTTGCAATCATATCATAAATAAAATATCAAATAAATTACGTTTTTAAAAATGGTTTAGGTGCAAACATAGAAAGTGGGCAGATCATCTGACCTTACATCAATTATTTAATTATTTTAACTTTAAACAGAAAGGAATTTATGTTATTCGTTTCGACATGGTTTTGCATCTTTTGGCCAAGGATTAGCTTGGATATACCAGGATTTAAATTACTCGTTTCATTCAAATCAATATGTTCTGCAAAACGCTTGTGGCTTGGAAAGACAACTTATATGGAGAGACAAGCATAGTTACATGCTCGTATGAAGGGTGTATTGATAGCTAGTCAATAGGACGAGGTCAACAATAGGAACGAAATAAAAAGAATGTTAATATTTGTTAAAACATGAAAAATGTTAAGAATGAAATAAAAAAAGAAACAAGTTGCTGATAGTTGTGAAACGAAGCGGTTTCTTGGTGTTCTTAAAATAAAAATAAAAACATTTTAATAAAAGAGAAATTGGAGTTGTTTCATTTATTTGGACCAGTGTGGACAATTTTCATAAGTGGGATTGTTAACCAACGTGAGCGATTATTTTGGTAAATAATTTGTAGAAGCTCGTGCAAACCACAAGATTTTAACCAAAAGACATTTGAAATGCCGGGGAACAACGGAGATAATTATTTAAAAAATGCGATCAGTCAAAAGTGCAAACGATGTGAACGCAAATAACTGTTTAAATGATTTTTTTATTTAGTTATTCAATATTACAACTGATTCAGAGTTCATCAGTTAATAAATTATAATTTATCTAGTTAAAATTATTTTCTCGGCTTAGGATGAATAACCTACAGCGGTTTCTGCCTTTGGAGTCTACTCGCTCTATTGGTGGTGTCCAACATACGACGGATATCTACATTTTCATCTCGAGATAATCACTGAACATGTTTTCTTGCTTGTTTCTTTATTTCATCAGTTATCTATTCCATCTTCAAGTCCCTATGAAGGTTGTCGTTCCTAATGTACCATGGGGCATTCCCAATCCCTCGCAGCACTTTATTTTGCAAGCATTGTATTATTTGTACATGGGGTTTCTTGGCACAACCAAAGTTGGATACTATAGGTGCATACTGATTTTAGCATTTGCCTGTGTAGAAGCAATTTGTTGTGTATTAAGAGCGCAGAATTTCTACCCATGAGCCAGTACATTTTCCTATAACTCTTCTTTTTTCGTCTTGAAGTGATCTTTCCATCTTAGCTTAGCATCGAGGGTCATACCAAGGTATTTAGCTGTATTTGCATGTGAAATTTGGTTTGATTTGAGAACCACGGGAATCCAGCTTACATTTTGATTTGTAAAGTTGACGTGTACTGATTTGGCTTTATTTAACAAAATGGGCAATTTTTTAGTCTAGTTGCTTACGGTGTTAACTGCATTTTGAAGTTCCGAAATATTTTTTCCACCCGCAAGGATAGCTGTATCGTCCGCAAATGTTTCTACTGTAGTACCTTGAATATTAGGTAAGTCTCACGTATAAAGAATAAACAGAATAGGTCGCTACCTTGTGGTATACCTGCTGAAGTTCTTTTTAGTTCAGGGTACTCATTTTCAAATTTGACTCTGAAGTGTCGGTCTGCTATGTAGGATTTAAGAATTTGATAAAATTGCATAGGCAGGCCTCGATACATTATAAATTGAAGCCGTTGGTGTCAAACATTGTCGAAAGCTTGAGCTACAGTTTAAATAATGACTAAAAAATTAATGTGGAATGGAATGAACAGAGATGCAAGGGAAACAGAAAGCGAGGTTAGTGTAAATGACGAAGGTCAGCAGGTTCGATCACGTGAACACTACAAATAATATGCACAAATGATGGCCTTATTACCGACATTCAGTGGCATGGATCCATCCAGTGTAGATGAGTGGGTATATCGAATTGAAGAGTTTGGTTATAAATATAATTGGAATGATGTATACTTCGTCACTGTAGGTTGTTCAAGATGTTAGACTAGCTAAAAAGTGGTGTGACTATGGTTTAAATGTGAATAGGAGTTAGAATCAGTGGAAGGTGCTGTTATACGCAAATTTCCAATCAACTAAATGTACAGTGCAGAAACGAAACGTAGTCGAAATATTCTAAAAAAATCATGTGAAAATATAACGGTGCAATACAATTATAAAAAATTAGCTCTTTGCAACATTACTAAGATGTCCAGTGCGGAGACATTTGAATTGATCGTGGAAGGTTTGAGCGACCTCAGATTCAACAGTTTACGTGAAGCTGATCGAGTAGTTGCAGCACATCGGATAACAAGTTGCAGCATGCGGTACCGCCTAATGCGATTAAAAACCGAAATTTTTAAAGCAAGAATTATAATAGTCAGAATAATAGCAAGCAAGGTGACAAAATAATAGTGTCAAAGTTAGTAAAAGCAGTCCAACGCCAAATGGGGTAACGTGTTTTATATGAGGGCAATGTTCCAACAAATAAAAAAACAGGATTAAAAACGGCGTCGCACCAGCAAATGAATACACCAGTATTCATGCATATCACCAATTTTGTGGGTGCATATCACCTATTTTGAAAAAGGATTTCCCATAGTGACGGGTTATAGTGGTAGTAGGGTTTATTTACATGTAGGCATATTTACACGTGTTTTAAAAATAGACGATATAAAAGGAGTGTAAAGTAAAGCTCTTACCAGGCAACTATCAACGATTTCCAATGTTAATGTGTCATCAGTTTACCGAAGTCACAAAAAAAGTGTACGTGACAAGCGAGGACTTCACGTAACAAATGTGGAAAAAGAAAACTATAACGGATTAGAGGAAGGAGGATTCAGAGTGAGATCCGATTAGTAGAGGATATAAATATACCTAAAAATTCTATATATCACATGGCAGTACAATCTAGCGAGGCTGAAACGTAGCCACGCAAAAAACTCTTTCGTTGCACAATCGGAAAAATTAAAATATATGAGCTAACAAATTTGAATAACAAACAAAATCCGACAAAAACGGCAACTAGATATTGTAATATGTGGGAATTTTCTTTCTACACTGTAGAACTACTTCTACACTGTGACGAAAGTTAAAGTTATAGGATTTTTCATCATTATGAGAGGAAACATGCTTTCACTGAATTTGTGATCCGTCGAAGAGAATAGTTGAGTAAAATGACAGAAAATAATAACAAATCTATTAAATTATTTATTTTAAATTTGTAGCGTTTAGTGATTTTATGATAGTTCTTTATATAGTGATGTGGTTTTTCTGGTTTATGTTCGTCACGGTGGAAATTGCTGCCGAGCACAAATGCAATAAGGGAAGTTTCTTTTTATTTATATTTAAATTAAATAATTACATTTTACTTAACTTCTTTATATTGTAACCGTAATAAAATTTGTTACGTAAATTATTTTTACGCGTTTTTGCCCTCTAGAAATATCTTTTTGTCGTTCTCTCATTGGTTTTGTTATTTAACATCAATGGATAACGCTCGATGTGTTTTTTTATAATAGTACAGTAATACATAATACATATAACGATATTTCCTAGAATTTTGATGTAAATAAATAAAAAATTTATAATAGAGTTCGATGACATCTCGAGTAGACAGAGTAAGAACTTTAACTAACAACTTAACTAACTTATAACTTAATAAATATACTACTCTTTCTCGCCAACGCGTCAGTCTGATGGTAGTCATTTTGAAATTGTTTTGGTCTTTGAAGCAAAGTTAATGTTATAATATTCTATTTGAAACTAATAATTTGTTGTACAATCTTTGCTTTAAGTGCATGTTTACACAGTTGAAAATTACATTAGAATTGAATGTGATAATACATACCGGGTGTTTCTTTTAAACTGAGACGATCAAATATCTCGAAAAATAGCCATTCTACGGAAAAAATGTCCATAATCAAAATTTAATCATACCGCGGGGGAAATACATTAGTGCAAACAAAATAGTCCCCCACCCCCCGCTTTGTAGGTGGGGCGGGCGTAACTTTTAAACTAAGATAGGAAGTCATATTTTTTATTGCAGATATGTATTCTACGACTAAAAGTACGCATAATTAGAATGAAATATTTTGTTCGGGTCATGATAGATGGCGTTATAATCGGCGAAATTCATTTTTTTCAATTTCTCCTTCTTAGAACACACGCATTCGATTCTGCAATACGTTTGAAATAAAAACATCACGTTTTCATTGGAAATACTCGAAATTCGTCATCAAAACAATTTATTCAGTTTTGTAAATCACATTTAACGTTTGTGTTATTTCTTATCTTCATGTTTTTCGTAATTGCAAAATAAACGATAAAATACTTTAGAATGGAGCGTTTAACTGTGCCAGAGAAAATTGAAATGGTTCTGGTTTATGGAGAAGCTGGCAGAAACCTTGAAAATGCTGTTGCTATTTACGCTCAACGTTTTCCGGATAGGATTCGTTCACGTGCTTCATTTGACCGTACTATCAAACAATTTATTACTGATGGAAATGTTCAACCGAAAAAGAGGACCCGTATAGCAACAGTCATTGGAGAAAATAATGAAATTGCTGTATTGGCAGCAGTGGCTCATAATCCTCATGTTAGTACACGAGAAATAGTTCGCGAATCCGGATTGTTCCTCACCAGTGTTTGGAGAATTTTAAAACGGCACAAGTATCATCCATATCATGTGTCTTTACAAAAAGATCTTCATGGCGCTGATTTCCAAAATCGGGTAACTTTTTGTCAATGGGCACGTGAACAAATCCCCAATTGTTTTCGTTGCGTAATGTTCTCTAACGAATCGTCTTTTACAAACCATGGAACGGTTAATCGACACAACATGCATTATTGGAGTGTTACAAATCCGCACTGGCTTCGTCAAGTTGAACATCAGCGTCCTTGGACTGTCAACGTGTGGTGTGGAATAATTGGCAACAAACTCATAGGCCCCCACATTATTGAAGGCAACTTGAATGGTCAAATGTACCGAAACATTTTGGAAAATGAACTGCCAATATTACTTGAAAATTTGAGCTTAGAAGTGAAACGGCACATGTGGTTTCAACATGATGATTGCCCTGAATACTATTCGGTGGTGGCACGTGAAATACTTGATCGTGATTTCAATGGTCGCCGGATTGGTAGAGCTGGTCCGGTAAATTGGCCTGCCAGATCACCAGATCTTACTTCGCCAGATTTCTTTTTGTGGGGCTATCTCAAAGACAAAGTTGACAAACAAGAACCAACAACACGTGAGAACATGATTGAGCGAATCAGAAATGCGTGTGCTGAAATTCAACCAGACACACTTCTCAGTTGTGTACAATCATTTGAAATGCGTATTAATAAGTGTATTGAAGTCGCAGGCCATCATTTTGAACACTTATTTTAAGCTAAAATTACTTTATTCACCTGCCATTTACATTAATAAATTGTTTTGATGACGAATTTCGAGTATTTCCAATGAAAACGTGATGTTTTTTATTTCAAACGTATTGCAGAATCGAATGCGTGTGTTCTAAGAAGAAGAAATTGAAAAAATTGAATTTCGTCGATTACACCGCCATCTATCATGAACCGAACAAAATATTTCATTCAAATCATACGTACTTTTAGTCGTAGAATCCGTATCTGCAATAAAAAATATGACTTCCTATCTTAGTTTAAAAGTTACGCCCGCCCCACCTACAAAGCGGGGGGTGGTGGACTATTTTTTTGCACTAATGTATTTCCCCCGCGGTATGATTAAATTTTGATTATGGACATTTTTTCCGTAGAGTGGCTATTTTTCGAGATATTTGATCGTCTCAGTTTAAAAGAAACACCCGGTATATTAAATCTAACGATAAACTTTGTAACACGAAAACATTATATTGTACAAAGCGGGAATGCAAATTAGATTAAACTAGGTACAAATGTGGATTCTACTAGCATAACGTTTCCACGTGTATTCTATTATATGATGTTACGGTCTCCCAATTTGTTGCTCTATTAATCTTATTTTTTTCATTATTTGATTTTGTAAGATCGACATTTATTTAAAAACGTATATAGGGTGGGCCAAACAATTTTTTTGAATGCAATAAAACAAAAAGTTCTCAATATTTTTTCAAATTTATTTTTTCATTGTAAAGAACAATCCTTCCGATTAATTATAGAATACTATTTCATTAATATGACTTCCTCGGCTGGCCTTGACGTACCCCATACGGTCGGTCCAATTTTTGAGCACATTTTCGATGGTATGCGGCATTATGTCTTCAGTGGCAATGCGAATATTGTTCTTGAGAGCGTCAATCGTTGCTGGTTTATCAGCGTAACACTTATTTTTGACGGCACCCCAAAGATAATAGTCCAACGACGTCAAATCACAGCTCCGAGGCGGCCAAATCACATCAGCATTTCGGCTGATAATTCGATCTTCGAAGACAGTGCGCAAAAGATCAATTGAAACGTGTGCTGTGTGGCACGGAGCGCCGTCTTGTTTAAACCAAATGTTGCCTATGTCCTCCTCTTGAAGTGCCGGGAACAAAAAATCGTTTATCATGGCGCGGTAGCGCTCACCATTGACAGTAACGGCGGCTTCTTGCTCATTTTCAAAGAAAAATGGCCCAATGATGCCACCAGACCAAAATCCGCACCAAACAGTCACTCGTTGAGGATGCATCGGCTTCTCTACGATCACGTGCGGGTTCTCTGTGCCCCAAATGCGACAATTCTGCTTGTTTACATAGCCGCCAAGATGGAAATGTGCCTCATCCGAAAAGATGATTTTTTTGCCAATGATTTTTGAAGTAATGTTTCAATATTTCCCAGCGTTGTTCAAGCGAATACACAACCATTTTCGTTCAGCGGAAGGATAAAACTAACTTTCTGTCAAATAAGAAGTGACATAACCCTTACCATACTCAAAATAACCGCTAGTTTAAAAAAAAAAATATTTGGCCCACCTTGTATTGTATATATAGTTTTTATTATAATGCTTACTTTATAGCTCTCTGTACTACTTTCTTTCGACTTTTGTATTTTTCTGTGCAATATTAGTTAATGAGGTGCGATTGTATTTTCATGTTCACAGTTTTTAATCTATAAAATAACTAGTCAAATCCACTTTAAACCAAACCAACCTATAACTCATAGTTTTGCCGTTGGCGTCCCTTAAAAAAACAACTAAAATTTTTGGATAACAAAAAGACTGCACAAGGTTATTGTTTTTGTTTGACAGAGATAATAAGATTTGTAAAACCAACTTCATTGGAAAGGTTCACGCTTCAAGATCAAATTAAAACAGAAATATAAACAAAAAGATGGGTGCGCATGCGATTTCACCATTAAATATTAAAAGTGGAATAACTTTTTAAGCATCAACATTTCGATAACACAAAAATGATAAATAGAATTTTAGATTTTTAAAAAAATGTGCCCAATATTAACTAGAATGTTTTCCTCCGATTTCAAAATAAATTCATTTTTGGATGTATAAATCAAGAAATTAAAGAAACCGTAAAAACTGTCGAGGAAGCGAAACATAATTTGAATTTACTCCGGCAACATATCGAAGGTGTTCTTCCTGTTGTATGGCGAGTTTTTTACAAAGGCAATCAAGGTAAGGCAAAAAATCAAATTTGATAAAATTTTATTAGATAGTTTAAATGAATTGTCTGGAAATTTAATAAACACGGTTGATAAATGGTTAGTGAACATCTCCAATATAGATCTTCCTTTTCATGTCAAAATTATTTTAAGTTTGGGAAATAAATTTTGTCCTCCTTCAATTGGTAATTCAGTACCGTACTTTAAAATTATTTCTGATGTTGAAAGTGCAATTTCTCATTTGAACGATAATGATCGTCATACTATTCGTAACCGTTTTGTAACCAAATTTTTTACCAAATTTTAAATATAAACCAAATTCAAATATATTAACCCCTTTTGAAAATCGTATTTTAAGTTATGTTAAACAGTCAAAGTATTTTTTAAAAGTTAATCCAAATATTGTGGTAACTCGAGCGGACAAAGGTAACGTAACTGTCATAACATCGCGAAGTGATTATGTTACAAAAATGGAAAGTTTACTTAACGATAACACAACATATGTAGAATTACCAAAATATAATTCAGTTCCGATTCAGAAATCAATAAATAATATGGTTAAAGATTGGAAAAATTCCGGTAATGTGGTTGAAAAAACTAGAAAAATATTAACTACGAGTAAATATAATTCGGTGATTCCAAAATTATATGGTTTACCTAAAATTCACAAACCTGGTATTCCATATAGACCAATTATTAGTTCAATTAATGGTCCAACACATAGTTTATCGTCATTTTTGGGTAATATTTTAAGATGTAGTGTTGGTAATACTAGTTCTAATATTATAATTCGGAAGATTTTAAACAAAAAATTCAGAACGTCACGCTTCCACAAAATTGCCTCTTAGTTTCTTTGGATGTTACGTCTTTATTCACTAATGTTGATAATAAACGTGTTACCAACATTGTGAAAGAAAACTGGAGAAGTATAAAACAAAATTCAAAAACTAAATTGACTAAAGTTCAATTTATATCGGCATTACAAATTGTTTTGACTAATTCTGATTTTTATTTTGGCAATAAATTTTATAAATTTTATAATGTTGGTTCTCCTCCCTACAATTAGTCCCATAATCGCAAATTTAATGATGTAATTTTTGGAAAAACTGGGTTTAGATTCTTTGGATTTTCATCTTTGTTTTATTTTCGTTAGGTAGACGATATTATTACAGCAATCCCTCCTTGAAGATAAAATTGAAATTTTTCTGGAGGTTTTTAACTCTTTAGATAATAGAATCAAATTTACTGTTGAAAAAGAAATTGATCACAAAATTCCATTTTTAGATTTTCTTTTGATTCATGAACCGGATGGAAAAATTTCTTTTGACTGGTACCACAAAAATATTTGGTCTTGTCGTTATCTAAATTTTACCTCTTGGCTTCCTATTTCTTACAAAATTAATACAATAAAAATTTTGACTCAAAAAATTCTAAAATTGCCCGATACTAAATTTCATTACAATAATTTTAAACTTTTGGAAAACACTTTCATAAATAATCATTATCCTAAAAAATTTATAACTAATTATTAATTTTTTAGAATAATGATTATTTATCGATTTGGAAACAGAGAACATAAATATTATTGATTTGGAAACAGAGAAATTATTACCAAAATTATAGAATAAATCCTGAAATTGAAAGTACAAATTATTTATCATTACCTTACATAAAAATTCTTTTCGGTCGGCGATTGACCGTCGTAGAGGAAGAACGTATTTTTGTCTCTCCTTTAAGTAAATAAATAATTTAGTTTAAATGTATTTTAATTAATTAATAAATACGTAATATTGATATAGTGTTAATAAATTTAATAAATAATAATTTCAATAATATTTTTTTTTGAATTTAATAAGTGAAGTGAATAGTTAGTTGTACGTATTGTATATTTGTATTATAATCATATATTTGTATAATCATAACAATTTTCGTTTATATGTATTTTGATACCGTTGCTTGAACGAAACGTACGCAGTGAACGAAATCTTCAATATGTATGACTTTTTTGATTCCAATGGATGCCTAAGATAAGTGTTTTTCATTTTGTTCATTGTTTTAATACATATTTTTCCGAAATAAATTGTAATAATATAAAAATATATATTTTAACTGTTTCTATAGCAGTCATTTGCGCTGTACCATTTCATTTATATGTTTTGGTTTAGTATATCAAATATATACATACATTTCTATTTTTCGTTTTTACCTTGTTTGCTGAGTGAGAACTGAGAATAGATTATTATGATCGTGCTTTAGGCCCGTTGCACATTTCAGATAAGCTAAGCTATGGAACATAGTTGAGCATATCTTAGTTTAGCTCGTTTATTTCATTGCGTTGCACATATCAACTATACACATCGCTCACACACAAACATTGATGTTATCGACACATATATAATGTTAATTGTTTTTCTAAACATATCTGTCAAAATACGGAGTAGGTAAAAATTTTAAAATTAATTTGAATTAAAATTATTTAAATATTGTGTGTATCGCTTTATGAAATATTAAAAAATGTATGAGCAATATTTCCTCGACAGTGAGTCGGATTCATCTGAAGATGATTTTGAGGAAGATGTTTTATTAGGTTTGTGTAGAAAACGCAAAAGAAATTGTTGGTGTTCTAATTTTTTAACGAAACGGGTGAAATACGGCGAATTTCATGCTCTTTTACCGAGCTGAGATTAACGAGGAAACAATTTGAAGAAGTCCATGAAATAATCGAGAAGGACATAGAAGCTGGATATTCATTTTTTCGTACGTCCATTTCTACTAGAGAGAAATTAGCTGTTTGTTTAAGGTAATTAAAAAATGATTCAATACTGGGGTTATACCTATTAATACAGAATTTTGTATTAATTTTTATTTCTATTATTTCAGATATTATTCAACTGGATGTTCTTTCCGCGATTTAAGTTTTAATTTTCGGCTTGGTGAGAGCACGGTAGGAAAAATCGTCGCAACTGTGAGCGATGCTATATGGTTGAGAATGCAACCACTAGAAATGCTAGAGCCAGATGAGGCATTTTGGCGTGAAAAGGCTACCGAATTTTATCGAAGATGGCAATTTCCAAATTGCGTTTCGGCGGTTGATGGAAAACAGATAGTTATTCGAAACCCTATTAATTCTGGATCATCTTATTTTAATTATAAGAAAATGTTTTCAATTGTCCTCATGGCTGGTGCAGATGAATCATATAAATTTACATTTATTGATGTTGGTTCCCAAGGCCGATTCAGTGATGGTAACATTTTCGCAAACAGCAATTTTGGCAAAAGACTACATACAAATTTGCTTTAATTACCTGTTCCTGAACCAAATTCCCTACCGTTTGTTTTAATAGGAGATGAAGCGTTTCAACTAACAAAAAATTGTATGAGACCATATCCAGGTTGTCGCACGGCACAGAATGTAAAATTTTTAATTATAGATTATCAAGGGCACGTCAAACAGTGAAATGTACCTTTGGCATTTTAAGTGCACGATGGAGAATATATAAAAAACCTTTTGAAGCTAGTCTACGAAAATTGGATAAATAATCAAAGCCACTTGTGTGCTTCACAATTATTTACGCAACCAGAACACAATTCAACAACAAATAAATGAGTTTGATGCAACAGATTTTGATGATCCCGATAATCAACTTCTACATTTGCCATTATCTAATATAAGAAGTTCCAACGAGGCGTTTCATATCAGGAAACGATTTACAGAGTACTTCACCTCTGAAGAAGGATCTGTTGAATGGCAGATAGAAGCTATCCGAGAAGGAAAATATTAACTTTTAAATCACGGGACTGTATTATATAACTGAAAACAACAGAAAAAAGTAACAAAATATTAAATAAAATAACCATAATAAAAAAAATTAATTTTTTATTTCGTAAATTTCAAGAGAGTTCACATGTAAAGATACATAGTTTGATAATGTGTTATTTATTTTTTAAATTTCAAAAAAGAACTTAATTCAGTATCCATATGATAACTGTAGTATGAGCAGGAAGCCTCATCCTCGAATGTTGGGGTGGCAGGTAAACTATCCTCGATGGTTGATACATTTGGCACTAAAACTCCTGTAGAAAATAAGAAACATATACATATTAGTAATTGATAAAAGGAATTGCTCATCGAAAAGAACATTTATAATTTATTTACCTTGACGAACACTTGTATTGCATTTATTTTCTTCCCTGAATAGTATGTGACTTGTAGCCGGAATTTCATTATCCAGCCTCTCCGGAGTTGAGCAAATGTGAATAAAATCTGGTGATAATGATGGTGTTACAGGTGCTTCATTCTCAGCCTTTTCCTCCAAATTGTTTATTACGTCGAATACTCCTTTCTTTGCTTGCCGCTGTAAATGTGGAGGAAACTGAACTGCACTCTCGTACATGGACAAAAAAAAATTGTAAAGACCTTGGTTCGCTGGTTTGTTTCGTTCACGAATTTCATTTCGTATTCTAGCTTGATCGTCTCTTCTTATTCCTTTAGTTTTTATTAAATTTAAAATTTCATCGTTTCTTTGTTTTTTATAATTTTTCAAGCAATTTTGTGTTGTATTCGCATTTTTTTCTATGGTAATTTGAGAATCGTCAGAGATTTCGGTTATATTGCTTTGCGATTCTCGTTTGTTCATGAACTTTTCCAAATACGCCATTGAGTCACAAAATCTTCATTTCTTAACATTTCCCGCTGCCTGACCGCTTTTAGTTTTTAACCTTTTTAAATATTCTCTGTGAGAATCTCGAAAATTTTTCCACTGTTTCTTTGCCGCAGTAGCTGTAAAATAAAAATAAATTTAAATTTATGTTAACCTGGTATGGTGATCTGTGTCACACAGACGAGTAATATTAGTTAATATAAAACAAAACAGCGCTTTAACAAATACGCATTTCATACCATTTTCTAATTCACATTCTTGAGCAATTTCCGCCCAAATTTCGTCTTTGAATTTCACAGATTTATAATCTTTGTGATCTGTGTCATACAGTTCAGGATGTCTCCGAATACTGTCAATTAATCGTTCTAGTTGTTCTGTTGACATTACTTTCTTCAATTATGCTTAAATAATAATATTAAAGTAGGAGTTTGACAACCAAAATTAAATATGAAAAACTTTACATGAGCGTCAATAATATAAAATAGGAAAAGTTCAATGTATGTGTGAGCGATATATTTTATGTTAGTAAGGTCAACACAACTCGAGCTAAGTTAGTTTGCATCGCTCGAAACAAAAAAACATAGCTCGCATATCTTAGTTCAAATGTGCAGCGACCTATTTAAACTTTTATATTACAAAAACATAGCTTACATCGCATAGCTTAGCTTAGTGTTTTGTAATTTATCCCTTCCAAGATTCAACTAAAAAAAGAGTAAACAGGAAATAGAAAAAGAAAATACATAAAACAAAATTTTGAGGGGATACATATATGACGAAATTGGATTAAAACTAAACAAGCATGATCGTGGTTTATTCTGTATTATTCGTTTTCTCCTTGACAGATGAATTCATTCATTCCTTTACACCCATCCTCCGATTTACACGGTAGATTGGTTCCGCAGAAAACCGTGTAAAGCCGAAAATACGATTTTTGTATGAAAACCTGTATAAAACGAAAAAGTACAATAAAATTTTTAAATTATCGTTTGGTTTTTAATAATTCATTTATTTTAAAATAAAATATATAGTTAGTATAAATTAGAAATAAATAAAAACTTAAAAATATAAATTTTTTTTTCTTGTGTTTTTCTAACCATTGGTAAAGCAAAATCGTGTAGAAAGTACCGTGTAAATCGAGGGGATGGATCTATTTTTAATTTTGGAGATTGAAATCTTATTCTGTGTGAGGTTGGTGTAGTTTTGGAACCAACATTGGGACTATCAGGTAGCAAGGCGCCAAAACTCGCCATTGTGTATTTTGTTCATTTTTTACAATCTGCTGCGTGATCGCCTGTATTGAGAGCTGATTAATAGCAAATGGCAAGGTAGGTGGGGTACGTATCGTGGCCTAGTTGGTTTCTTGGTACAGTTGTGATTGTTCACCGTAGTGGATCTCGTTTAGTTCAGCAGCGGTGATTGTTGTGTTGGTGGTGTATACTCATACTTCATATGAAAATATAGTGTTTCGAGGACTCTGTAGGCATATTTTTGGGTTTGGAGACTGTGAGTTGAGTTCTGTCATTTTTTAGTTTTAGTCCGGTTTAAATCGTGGAGTCGTAACCAGTTTAACGTTGTTTGCGCCGACCTTTACTGGATTAGTATTTGTACTGGAAAACATTGGCACTATGGAGTACTAATGATACGGAATAGAATCTCGTTTTGACTAATCCGGAAAGAATTACTTCGGGTTGTAGGAGTTTCGTTGTAATGAATTTTTTGGGTTGGTTCTGGGTGATTTTTTTTTCAGGAAACAAACTGTTTGCTTTACTCAGAAGCACCCTTATTATCCCAAACCTTTTAATAAAATTTCGAAATTCCGATTTGACTAACCCATGCTTTCTTGATCGTGTCTTTTGAGGCCGCTGGACGCGGGCGTTGTCTACATATTCGGAAACTGTCTACATATTCGGGTATTGCGGTTTTTCCGTTTTATTTCAGTTCTTCGGTAAATGTAAATTGCGTTAATGAAGCGAACTGCTCCGACTCTGTTTTGTCCAAATTTTGATTTTGCTCTAGCGATGATATTTCTTTATAAGTTGGGAGTTGCTCGTCTGCGGTCAAGACCGGTAGCCAAAGGTGGTTGCTGGATGGAAGCGGTGCTTGCTCTCGTGTCGCATGCGATGTTTCTTCGGCGACATCTTTTATTACAGGCAAGATGTTTTTCTCAAGTGTTTTATAGTAAATACAATTTTTCTTACATAGAATATACCGGCTTCTCCTTAGACCGGTTTCTCGTTAGATTCGATTTCATAAAGCAACTTTGTATGAAAGCTATTAAATTTTTTTTTAATTGAATGTCTGGTAAGCCATCTACTGTGGTCCCTAGGGAATGGAGTACATCATTGTTGTTTATGTTTAACTGTGGTGTATTGATCCGTTTTGTTTTCGACTTTTGAATGGATGTGGTGCTGCTTTTGGTTGAAGAAGTGGGGAGAAAAGTGCGAACTACCTTTCTTTGTTAAAGATTCTCACTATAATGAGGATGAAATGGCAAATGCATATACTTCCAGCCTTTGTTTTGATCATTTCTGATCATTCTAGATGGAGATTGGAGTGTTGTCAGATTAATAAAGTTTCATCAATATACGGATATTGGTGTGAAGGAGTCAGATTATTTAATTATTATCTCATTCATATATATAGATTCTTGTAGAAATATAAATTAATAATTTATTAATTTTGAATTTTAGGTTTTAGTGTAAAATTAAAATTCTTATTATTATATTTTATATTTTAAACGTGACAATAATAACTTAACGAATTTTGGAACTCTAGTTTAGGACATGTATAGGTAGGCGGCTGTGATCGATTTGAATTGTTGGTTTAACTTTATAACTTTGCTGTTTCAGCGAATATTTGAATTTTTAGAATTACAGATAGCGTGGAAGCTACGGAGTAAATTTGAAATGCAGTCAAATTTGCTGTACTTAGATAGTTTTCAGGATCAAGCACTTTTTAATTAAATTATTTTCTAGGTTATTTGGAAGACTGTAAATTGGTAAAGGTTTTGGTTGTGTTGTTCTAGGTTGGATAAATAATTATCGATGTATGTCGATTATATGATTTAAAATTTATTTAATGCTGTTGTAAATATATATATACAATAGTTAACTATCGCAGACTAATTTTTAATATCTTATTTTAATATTTTCTGATTCATTTATTTTATAATTAAAGCATTGAACAATTAATTGGGTTATTTGATTATCATGGATCATACAGATGTACTAGCTACTTATTATTAATTCTGTCATCTCACAGATTCCTCATTACTTTAATAGTTTTATTTAATTTTGGTTTAATTTGTTATGGTATTGCGGATTCTAAAGCTGTGAGAATTAGATTAGGGATGGCAAGGACAAGGGACTTTCATAAATATTTTTTTATAAATAAATCCATCAAATCAACAGAGTTAGAAGTTAGGAAGGCCGTGCTTTCCTACTTTGATACTACAATATTTGGATTCGATTTATTTTATTTTTTTTAAGAGAACCAAATTAATTTAGTTAATACTAATCATTACTTTACATTTATTTTATTCAAGTATAATTTTATTATATCGTATATTGTCCTAAATAATCAATTAACTATGGCTTCAGGAAATTCTATTGTAAGTTGTAGAGTTGCAGGAGGAGAGAATTAAATTAATAAATTTTTATATGATTTAGGTAGCAGGAACATATTAATTTTGTTTTAGATTTCAGGAAACATGCAGCTACTTGTGAAATAATATTTCTTTGTATTTTTAATTGCTGATAGTGTAGATTAGAATTATATTGTCATTGTGTTACTAACTGTCGACTTTATCTAGGTGTCTGTAACCGGGCCGATTGTACGTGAAATAATAATATTATGTTCTCAGGTTGCTGATTTAGAAAAGCAATTGTTGAAGACCAATACCATCAGTATCCATTAAACCTATTAAGCCTTTATCCTTCCTCTAGTAGGTTAGAAGTATATTAGAATTGTGTTGTGCCGTACGATCGCTAGGTGTCTGAAACCGGGTCGTTCTGTCCCCCAAAAAACATTTACTATCCTTCCTATTGTTATGTGTAAACAGGCTGTGGGAATAGGCCCGGCGCTATCCGGGGCACTTGTCCAGTACTTGGTCCTACAGTCCAATCAATCAATCAATTACCTTACATAAAAAATCTTTTCGAAAAATTAAAACATTTATTTAAAAATTATAATTTCAATGATATTTTGTTTAAATGATATTTTGTTTCCAAAATGAAAAGATCCGATCCCATTAAAGAAAGAGTCCAATTTGGTCTATCAAATAAAATGTAATGATTGTAACGTAATTTACATGGGACAAACAAAACAGTTTTTACGAGAACGATTTTTTCTACATATACGTGGTGCCACGGGAAGTTCGAATCAAATAAGTGCACTTTCGGAACATATTAGAAATACCAACCATAACATTATTTTGGAAGATGTAAACATTTTAGAAAAACAACCAAATGTCAGGAAAAGATCTATTTTGGAGATGCTACTTATAAAATCGTGTTCAAATTCTATTAACAAAATTAACGATTACGCTTATATTGGCAATTCATACGATCTATTTTTATAATTTGATTTTTTGCTTTTACACATTTCCAATACTAGTTAATATGGAAACAATTATTTTCAATTTAAGTTTTTTAAAGTCAAATTTTACTTTGTAAAGTGTTTTTTCTGTAGATACGAGATTTATTACCTAGCTAAAATAAAAAATATATTTTTTCTAGTAGCTAACGATATCTACAGAAAAATAGCTACATTTTAGATAGCCTTGATTTCGTTTTTATTTTGTATAGAAAATATTTTTTTTGTAAAATTGTTTTATTATTATTCTTTTGAGAATGGAACGGAAATGGTTCCGAAAGCTAAAGAAATAACAAAGTTAGTTTTTAATAATTGAGCTAAATACTGTTGATTTTCATTTATTTCGATAAAACATTTTTTAGTTGGAAATGAACTTTCCTATCACTCTGTTTCGTTTGATTCTATTGTTTTGGACATCTTGTAAGCGCTGAAACTATTGCCATAAAAACCATGACTTTAATCCATAATTTTTTAAACGCAGTTATATTTTTAATAAAAAAAAAAGCGAAACATAAATGATTATTACTACAATTACGTTTATATTATTTACAACAGTATTTACATTATTTTCATAAACCATAAAAAATATTATTAAAAAATTTTAATTTTACACATTTAAATTTTATTTCAACTTTTATGTTGAATTTTAATTTGTAGAAAACAAGTCGAGTTTATTTTCCAAATTTTCAGAGATGATTAATGTTAATGCAATAAATTTATCATTATAAAATAACGACATAGGGAAGAGAAAAATCAAAAATTGGATTTCCACTCAATAAATGCTAATCGCAAACTCATAAAATATGAGAACTTGAATGGATTAGAAAATTTATTTTTATATAATTGAATAAATTATTGATAATTGCTCGTTATATTTTCGGAAATAAATAAATTGTTTGTTATCTCTAATAATATAGATTTTTAACTCGATTTATAATAATAGCTATTTAGCATAACACGATACTTTTCAATTCAAAACCCACCTTTTCAATCATAAACTCATTATCTGCTATCCAAATATCTCAGCATATGACGTAAATCGTACTTGTGTACAAATTCATATTATATGCGACCGCGATTAAAATAACATATAGTCCAGAGTACTCATTTTCAAATTTTACTCTGAAGTGTCGATCTGCTATGTAGGATTTAAGAACTTGATTATTACTTTATTCAAGTACTTAGTGCCTCAAACTTTGTCGAAAGCTTGAGCTACAGTTTAAATGACAGTTGTGTTTTAAAAGCGAACATAAGTACCTCTTATAAATTTGCTTAATAATATTGTTTCTACACATTATGCGGTACATAACAAATTAACATTACGCATTTTTATATCTTTCGGAATAACACATATCATCCGATCAAAAGGAAATTATTTCAATTCATCACCACAAATTAAGTTTTTTTCGTTCTGTCTAATTAACAACAATATTTAATTTTATTGTTTTAAACTGTGTGTTAGGGTTCTCATTCTTTATCATCACGAGATTATCATAAACATGATTTTGGTTTACTTTTCCTCTGGAAGGGGAAGAGCGTCTCTTTCGGTTTCCACCTTTGAGATTTAGGTAAAGAAGGTCATTTATTTCACATTCTCAATAAAATTAATTTTGGAAAATTTCTGTTTATGAAAAATTCGTACATTCGCGAAAATAACAAGACATCGATTGTGTTAATTCAATTACTACGCTTATATTTACCTAAGCATGTTCATTCGTTAACTACTCTTAGTAACGCATTAAAATTAAGATAAATTTACATGATCTACAAACCCATATTTTCTGCAGGGAAATACTTATGCCGCAAAATGTATCCAATACTCTTAAATGCGGTTTTGTTAGACAATTTTAAAATAAGATAAATTAAATAAGAGTAGAAGAGTAAACACTCTCTCTCTCTGCTATGAATACACTCAAAGTGTTCGTTATATTGGCTGAGTATGTCTAATTCGTTTATCTATGTATCATTTTCAAAATTGTTTTTCAATAACTATTTGCTACTTACTACTAATAGTTCATTGTAATGTTATTGTATGAGTCATTTCGGCGATATTCCATATTTTTATCAATTATAAAATTATTACTGAACCTCAAATGAACGGGAACTGCTAAATTGATTTTGAGGCGAACAGGAGATCGATTGCATGATGTTTTAATATATTTGATCTTGTGTCGCGTGGATACAAATAATCCAAAAATTTTCTTTGTAAAATTGTAATTTTTGTAATGTTATTATCGAGTAACATTACAAATTACAATTTTACAAAGAAAATTGTTTTTGAAAGGAATTGTTTGTTGTCTGCTCTGAATACCACAACTTACTATACGAAAATTTGGCTTCCAATAAGAAAGCAAGTGGAACTACCCAGTGCAGTAGATCTTGTAGTTCTCTAACATTAATTACAATTGTTAACTCAATTTTGCTTATCCAATCAATGGTTACTTTTTTAAAGGAACTGTTTCGACGGTCCAATGCATCGTACTCGAAACGTAACTGAAAAACGTGCTTTGAATGAAAAACAAAAGCGAAAGGTTTATAGTATCTAAAGCAACAATTTGAGTCGACTGCACAGCTCCAGTAGCAGCCTTGCAACTGCAAGGTATACCCTAAAAACGGTTCAGTTTCCTATCTGAAGAATTTGAGTTAAAGGGACAACGGCAAAACACGTAAACAAATAACCTAAAATACACCTCGTGTGATTTATAGAAAACATACAGACTTTTCAGTAATCCAGACGGTAGTTTGTATAATCTATAGAATAGATAGCTTTGTCTACATTTTTATGAAAGAAGAATAGTACATCCACAAGAAATTCGAGGTGTCAATTCTCATATCCTATACTTATTATTTTATAAAATAATATTAAAGAGAAACCGTTGTTTAGCTTATTTTTAGTTTTTAATGGTAAGCAGTTGGCCGACATAAAGATTTAAAAATGTATTTGTTTGAATCAATTAAAATGCCATAACTATAATAATTGTAATAATAATAATAATAATAATAATAATCATCATCATAATTTTAAAAAGTTGTTAACATTTTGAAAATAAAATAAAAAAACTACTTACAAAATATTTTACAACAACGGCCTACCTACGAGTATGTACATTATGCAAGCAAACATAATAAAATGTGTTTGCTGTTTTAACATTGTAGGTACTAAATACTATAGCAATGAACATTTTATACAGATTATATTTTTGTGTACCTTTACTATATCAGATGGTGATGATGTAAACGATGATTAAAAATACCAGAAAATCTTTTATAATCCATATTTTGTTTTTATATTAATTTTTCTGTATTTCTTAAAATAAAATTGTAATTTTATTTCTACTTTTCATCATAAATATATCAAGTTTTCCTTTTTTCGTTTTAATTTTTCTTTATTTCATCTTGGTCTTGTACATTTATAGGTAGGTATATAGATATATGCGATACATATTCTTATTCTCATATATATGTATTAAAATATCATATACATATGCAAGTTGCATACATCGTAAACTTTTACAAAATCAGATTTTTTTTATAATTTGCTTTTTTAATATTTTAAATTATATCAAAAATTTAATGCATATATTGCTTTAGTATACGTAATATGTAAATTACTCTTCATTGCAGTGCAATAATCACAGTGAAATAGGGGCAAATTTCGCTGACCTGAAAAATATTCGGTTACTCATCAGAGTTTTTTGATTTCAAAAACGATTTTATGACTTTTACGTGGTTACTCCAGCTAATCAAAATTAGACTTTTGATCGTGCCCGGCTCAGGACTTCTGTGTATATATATAACCACACATGCCTTAAACTAGAATCATAACAGACATTTGAATTAATTTAAAATTAAAACATAACTGAACCTGAATGAAGAAATTATAAAAATAAGTTGGAGAAAAGAAAACCAAAAAGTATCAGACCAGTTCTTATATGTATATGTTTGCATGATATACATAACTCTCTAACATATCATGGACATAATAAACTACACTTTAGATTTACTTACATTAAATATAAAAAATCCAATTTGCATTTCATTATAAAAATTTATTATTGATTTAAAAATACAAAAATGTTATTGTTATGTATTTCATGATTACTTCTGTTCAACCTACAACGTTGCAATCAGAGTGCTATATTGTTGCACCACAGTTAGATGGAGTGCTTAACTTTCTTTGGTGATAAATATCTGCCCAATTGTTATTTATAGTTCGCATCCCGAATATCAGATATGACGCCCTGCGCTTTCATTATTGTTGAAAATACAGACAAAACTTGGGCATCACTAAGATTTACTCAATTTTTAGTTGTAGTAATTTGTAAGGGAAACGAATTGGCCACGCAACATTAGCTAAACGAAAACAATTTGAAATATATTTATTTTTTTAATTATATACATACATATTCTGCACATACGAAAAATTGAGCCTGTACAACGTAAATGTCTGCGCTTTGCTCTGCTCGGATTTCCATGAGTGTATATTTAGCTTATTAACTTAATGCTGCTCAGCAAACGATGATCTGTTGCGGACATCGTTTTGATTCATGAACTTTTATCTGGTGAGGTAGATTCTTCAGCTCTACTTGAAAATATTATTCTTAATGTAAATGATCGTGCTTTTAGAACGGTACGTACACTCTAAAAAGTTTTTGTAGTAAAATTACCTCGATAATCGATGGCAACAGAATACCATCGATAATTATAGTAAAATTACTCTCTAAGAGTATTTCGAAAGAATTGCGCATTGATGTGTAAACAAGATTTACGGTCAGTTATGTAAACTTACACTTATTAATCACATGAAGGATTACGCAGTTTAGTTGTAAATTATTAATAAAATTTACGTACAAAAGCTTAATATTTGAAATATTAACTGATTGTGACTGTAAAATGCAATATAAAATAATTAAAATAAATTGTTAAAGGTTAATATGTCTTTATTAAAAATTAAAAAAGTTATTTAATTCATATAATTTAAGAAACAGTTTATTTATAACTTAAATTAAGTTATAAATATACAATACAAAAGTACACATTATTTTTATTCCATATTTTAACTAAAACAATAATATAAAAATAAAATTATAAATTGAATAAAATTAAAATGATTAATTCATATACCCCGTTCAACCGTTTGTTTTGTGATATTTGAATTTAATTTGTTTATTAAACTATTAATTTTCGATATAGTGTTTTAAGAAAAAACGAGAAAATAATTCTAAAGTTTGAGAAATTTCTTTGGAGTACAATATATTAAAATTAAAAAAATACGTTATACACAAAGTAAATAAATCTAGCATCTTTTCATTTCCGAATTTTCCAACAACAACCTTTTCAAAGAAGATATAACTTGTACACTTATCATCCCCCGTTAATGTATCTGAAATGAGAAAATTTTTAATAATTAAAATAATTTAAATAAATTGATGCATTTGTTATTAAGTTGTTATTATGCCCGTTGCAGAGTTTAAGCTTTCAGACTTACAAATCGATAGTAATTCTACATGTAAAAAAAATATTATAATGAACACTTAAAATTTTATTTAGAAGAATAAAATTTCAATTTCTCGTAAAACTTGAGAATTATAGAACTAAGCCGTTTATTTTGAAAGTATTATGCTAGTCTATTTTTTGTTATAACGATATATTTAAAGTTTTGCGTTTCGAAAAATTAAAAAATATGCGAGCCAACTTATGTGTGTTTTGCCATAATGCAATAATGTTAATTAAAGTGGCCTGAAGAAAAAATGCTATAACCAAATGGACTTGCCCCACCTTCAAAATAAACGGTTTAATTGATAGAATTTAAGTAGATGGTAGAATTTTATAGAATTTTGTAGAATTTTATAAAAAGATTTAGCTTGTATTCACAAAACACCAATTAACTAATCGATCATTGGGCTCATGTTGAATTAAGGGTACATCTAGATTTTTTTAATTTAACTCACCTATAATGGCAAACCATGGTGTGTTTGTTGGGCATGCGCTTTTAATTTCCTCCAAAGTTGTACCAAACTGAAAAGAAAATCGTTAGTTACTTTTGTTTCATGTATACATTAGAACAAACTTACCTCAAATTTTTTAAATATAAAAGATGGTGCTTCGTTGAAGTACAGGAAAAAGCATTTTAATCTACTGCAAAAATTATTCGTAGTACTGCTGGTCGTAGTACACTGGTCTTAAAACCACAATTTAAACACTTCAACATTTTATTAATAAACTTAACTATGCACAGGATTATATTAATATACAGATTTATTAAACTCAAATTCACTGATCAGTCACTAATGCGCATCTTTACAAAGCGTCACGAGGTTATGCGCAAAAAAACTATTAGTTTACATTCATAATGAAACCATTTTTACGTTAAGAGCGTATATTTACAACTTAAAGTGTACTATTTCCGCATTAAAGAGTACTGAGTTACACAAATGGTGTAACTTTACAATTTTAAGTTTAATTTTACATATTCATTGTAATTTGTTTACTCTTAAGATTCTAATTATACATAAAACTGTAATTTTACTACTTTTTGTGTTATTAGTTTCTTATACATAGATATCGGTTTATTTTTAAGCATCGGTCGTAAATTTACACGAAAAATTGCCTTTATTATCACGGTAATTTTACACATTTCATTCCTCATTTTTTAGAGTGTACTTATAGAATTGCTCATCATAGAACGGCCTACGCTACGGTCAGAACGAGGCTATTACAAGAATGCTGCGCGAGGCTAATAAATATTAGCAAAATCGCTTTTAAGAAAATATTATTTCCTGCCAACCAAAGACCAATAACCTTTATCTAATAAACTTAAATATGTACTCTATCTATTTTTTGGTTTCGCATTTGCGTTTCATTTAATTTTATTTATAATTATTTGTATTATTTTCTCTAGTTTAAATTCTGCTTGCTTTAAGGAGACCAATGGTCGGTTTCTTCTTTTTGGCGGCGGAGTATCATTTTCCGAAACTTAATACAAATTGAATCAGCTTTATCATTATTTAATTATAGTTCTTTAAACACATTTTTTATTGCGGTTTATATTAAATTGTTTTTACATTTTCTTTTCTCATTTTAATTTCGTGCTATGAAAATCACATCAAAATTATAAAGCGTACTTCAAATAATATCAATAAACAATCAGATAGAAATTATTTACAAAATACATACAACCTTTTTAATAATTTTGTTGTTTGTTATTTTAAAAAAAATATTTGTTTTTAATGTTTTACATAACGTTCCGTCAATTTTTATACACATTTTACAGATATAATTTCTACGTATTCTTGCCTTAATTGTATCAATACTGCTTTAGTAAATAAAAAAAATTGGAGGCTACTGGTTTTTTGTTTATATAAACAGTCATTTCAAATTTGTTGTTGTGCTTTTTGTGTTTTAAATTATATTGTTTGTAAACAGTTTTACTGAGTAATTTAAACAGTTGTTGTTAGTTTATGTGCTTATTAATTTTATATACATATTTGTAAATTTTTATTTTTTATTTAAAAACTATAGAAATATAATATCGCTCTTAAGAGAACAAGATTACTGTTCGAAATGTCGGCTTAATACAATGAATTATTTTTATTCAACATAGGCTTATTCCAGAAAATATAATTTAAAAATTTAAACAAGCCTTCATATCTACATATTAAACATAATTATGTAATGTATGTAGATAATAACTGCATCCTATCAATATCATCGATAAAATAATTACCAAGCAAATTATTTTATCGATGATATTGATATGATGAAATAAGTATCTACACATATGCTGTGCGTGATGCTTTGTATCACTTTCTAGTTGCATCGTCAAAGGAGATCCAATGAAACATTGGATGTTGAAACTGAAATTGACGACGCTGGTGATGAATTTAATAATTTGTCCAATAAATAAGTTTTCAGTGTTTTCTCCGTCCATTGTGGTTAAGAAACACGATTTAGTTATGTTTATTTATTTACTTTACGTTCACAAAATTAAATTTATTTGTAGGAACACTTCAATAATATTTAACGAATGATTTAGTTAGTATGTTATTTCAAGTACTATTGGAATTTGAGTCCAAACCCTGTATATAAAGCATTTAAAAGATGATCTTTATTTATTGGTTATTTCATAATTTAAAAAAAACATTGACAATGTTTCCATTATAATCGATTTATTTGGATTCAATTCTTTTTTGAAAAGCAACGAGTACTTTTTCTGAGGCATTTTATCCATCACCACCAAAGGAAAATTATTCAAGTTGACTTCTCTCGATATCAGATACTTTTTGCAATTCGTATTTCGTAATCAGGAATTTTACTGTTTCTAATGAATTTGATTTAAAAATATTATATTGCTCTTTCCTTATTTATGTTTTCAAACGGCGAATTGTAGCACGATAGTGCCCCTTATTTTATTAACTGAATCAAAAATATTACAAAGTTTCACTTAGAACCACGATCGATTACTTTTGAAAACAAGTATACCGATAAACGGTTTTTTCGATATGGATTTTCATTGAACATTTAATACATAAAAATATTCAAGAATGTCTATGACGATGGTTTTTTCATTTTCATTATTTTATGAGATTTGAATAGTAAATACAATTTTATTGGTTTTATTTAGGAGTAGTAGTTTTATTTATTTTCTTTCCAAAACACAATATATTTTTATAGTATTCGATCAATAATTACCATTGAAATTTAAGGAAATGTGTAATAAATAATAATGAAATATTTAATGAAGTTTTATACTATTGTAAGAGACATATTACAAACGAGTAAGCTTTATCCAGCATTTATTAGAAAATTATAGTTATAGGACCATGTTGTATGCAAATAATGTATACTCTGGTTGCCATACACGAGTACGAGAGCATAAAAACAAAAGGTTGGTAGTTTTTGTATGCATATGCTACAAAACTATACATACATATGAGTTTTATTTATGAACTCATTTTCACAAAACATATACGAATATAAAATACAAGAATGTATTTTTTAATTTCTCATCATATTATTTCATTATTTTATGTTTTTAAATGATAATTTACATTTAACATAATCAACAACCTAATGGAAAAACATCAACATCATTCCTAATGGAAAATACAGGAAAAATATGAAAAACAGCTACCATAAGTTTTTTTTCTATGGTACAATTTACATATTTTAATGAGCGCGCGCGATGAAGTTGAAATAAATATTCCCGTAAACTGGAGATATGTTCTCGTATGTACATAAAAAAACAAATGTTTGATTCTTCATCTTGTATCTTTCAATTATTCAAGTTTTTTTTGCATTTTTATTATGTTTTTGTTTAAATTGG
Organism: Nephrotoma guestfalica; assembly: GCA_963691935.1. Taxonomy (NCBI): domain Eukaryota; kingdom Metazoa; phylum Arthropoda; class Insecta; order Diptera; family Tipulidae; genus Nephrotoma; species Nephrotoma guestfalica. Next base: position 157,669,435 of record OY829914.1, read on the forward strand.
TTTTATGTTTATTATGATTATGATTCGAATTTATTTATTTTATTATTTATTTATATTTATCGATAATTAAATAGAAAATTGTATTAGCAAATTGAATTCAATACAATTTGTTTTATTCATATTAATAACAATAATGTAATGGGGAGATGTGTTTGCTATAACATGTGGGAGATGATTATAACTGGAAATAAAGCTAACAGAGATATATTTGATAATTTGTGTGAATTAGTTGGCTTGATTTTTCCTAAATCGTAGTGTCTTACAGATTGGGTAAACAATAAAATGATTTAGCTAGACAAAAAACTTTAATCCAAAGTAACAAAGTTGTTCGCTTACCAAACGATTTAAACATTGTACTTGTTGTGCTAACGAATTCTGTTCTAGCTTCCGAGATCAGATTCGTTCTACACATGGTGAGTTTTTTTAATAAATGCCAGGCTATTATCTCGGAAACGATGCAAGATATGATAATATTTCTTAGAAAAAAATTGATGAGTGTCTATAGGGACGTTTAGTGATGATCTTGAACGGCCGTGAAACTCATTAGTTTGGGATAGAGAGTTGAGATATTGATGAAAGCGTTTTTAATTAGGACTTATACTTGTGAGTGCACTTTTTATTAGGAAGTTAAAATTAAATAAATTTATATTTTTTATTCATAGAAAATTTTTCGTAGTCTATGGTTTCAGTGATATGAGCAGCAGGAAGAAGCAGTAGAAGGTCAAAAATCGTAGCAGAAACCCCGAAGTTGTGCATTATTAGGTACAAGTGGTTTTAGTTGAGTGACTTAATGACCAACGTCGTGTGCAAGCCAGATCTGAATCACAATCTCTGGGGAAGGCCAATAATGGCCATCCAAATTTAAGTTATTATGACATCAATATACTTAGAAGATCAAAATTGGTAGCAAAAAATCGGAAGTCGTGCAGTATTAACGGTATGTGTTTTTAGTTAGAGAGTGAGTCAATGATGAACTTCATTTACTAGCCGATATGAATAACGATCTCTAAGAATGGCCGATAATGGCCATCCAAATTTGAGTAAAAACGACATCAGTACAACTAGAAGATCAAAATTCATAGCAAAAAATCCGAAGTCATGCGTTATTAGCACTAGGTGGTTTTAGTTAGGGAATTCAATGACCAACTTCATTTACTAGGCAGATATAAATCATCAATCAATCAAATTTGAGTAAAAATGATATCAGTACATCTAGAAGATCAAAATTCGTAGCAAAAAACTCCAAGTCGGGCATTATTTGCACTAGGTGGTTTTAGTTAGGTGACTTAACCAATTCGTTTACTTGCCAGAAATGAATCACGATTTCTGAGAATAGCCGATAATGGCCATCCAAATTTGAGCAAAAGTGACATCAGTACAACTACAAGATCAAAATTCGTAGCAAAAAACCGGTAGACGTGCATTATTAACACTAGGTGATTTTAGTTAGATAATTTAATGACCAACTTCATTTACTAGCAATATATTAATCACGATCTCTACGAATAGCCATCTAAATTTGAGTAAAAAGGACATCAGTACGAATTTTGATCTTCTACATACACTGATACCATTTTTACTCAAATTTGAATGGTCATCTTGATTCATATCTGGCTAGTAAATAAAGTTGGTCATTGAGTCACCTAACTAAAACCACCTAGTGCTAATAATGCACGTCTTCCTTTTATTTGCTTCGAATTTTGATCTTCAAGTGCACACTGAAAGAAAAAGCAACTTGATTACAACAAAAAAACAAGTCAAATCAGCAAAAAAAAATGTTTAAATCGAACCAGCATCGCGCTTTTTATTTATTACAAAAATCTCATTTTAAAATTTAAATTTGCAAAAGTTAGTTTCCAAATTGTTTAAAAATAAATATTTAAGCAAATTTAACTTATTTTATAGTAAAGATAGCAATGATGTAATTCAAAAATTGTAATAATTATTATGTATTTCTTTATCATTAAATTTTCGGATGAAATATTTTCCAACTGACTAGATGACGCGTCTCGTGTTGGTTTTGATGTATTTGATGGAGTGTTATAACTGATATCGCTGTAGGTACACTGCATCAAAAATTGCACATATAGCAGATTATTTTGCGTTTGAGTTATCATATTTTCCAAAATAAAACTTGAATATTGCAAAAATGTTTTCAGTAATTTTCATAAATATGAGTGCATTCTAATGCATAAAAAATTTGTTTTTTTTAATTTCGTTATTTTCCATAAGAACACAAACAAGTTGTTTATCCTAAAAATGCATCTCAATTAATTGCGCATACACTAGTGTTCCCTTTCGCTCGAATAACGGTAAACATTTTTACAGTTAGCTTAAATAAACAAAAGAATATATTTTTGAAAACAATTAGTCACATTTAATAGCTGGTTGTGGAAAATTTATTAAAAAAACTGAACCAAAATCACACAAAAGTGCCTATCGATATTAAAAAATTGATAGTAAAATTAAAAAAGATGGTAAAAATTATTCTGAAATAAGCTAAATTGTTAAAAGACCGCGAGCCACAGTCCAAGCTGTAATAAAAAATAAAAAAAAAAAAATAATTCTTATGAGATTGCAAATGGAAGAGGTAGAAAAAAATATTAACTGAACGAGAAGAGCGAATAATTGAAAGGATGGTGAAGGCAGATCCTAAAATTGGGGCTCCAAAAATTAGTACAAACCTCGAGGAACGTGGAGGGCCATCTCTAAATCCTCAAACAATTAGAAATTGTTTACATTCCAAGGGGTATAGAGGTTGCATTTCTCGCAAGAACCCATTTATTGCAAAAAGGAATGCGCTCAAACGATTGGTATATGCAAAGGAGTATGTTGTCAAACATGATAAGTTTTGGGAACAGGTAATTTTTGTCGATGAAAGTAAATTTAATGTATTCGGCTCAGATGGACGACATTTCGTATGAAGAAAACTCAATAGTTCCCTAGATAAGGAAAATTTAACAGCAACCGTAAAACACGGAGGTTTGGGGTGCCATGGGAGCTAATGGCGTTGGAAACTAGGTTTTTGTCGAATGTACAATGGATAAATTACAATATTCATCAATCTTAAAAAATAACTTGAAACCTAGTGCCGAAAAGTTGGGAATAGGAGACAGTTTCATGTGATTCAAGATAATGACCCTAAGCATAATTCCGCATTAGTCAGAACATGGCTGATTTATAATTGTAAATCTGCACTAAGACATCCGCCTCAATCACCCGATCCTATTGAGCACCTGTGGGATATATAGGAGCGAAAAGTACGGCAACATCATATAACAAATAAAGAGCAGCAGTTATCCAAGATAAGTGGCTTAAAATATCTCCTGACGAAACTTGAAAGTTGGTGAATTCGATGAAAAATCGCTACGACAAGTCATCCTAGCTAAAGGACACGTTACTAATTATTAACGCATAATTAAAATTCTTAAAAATAAACTTTTTTGATATGTATGTACAATTCTTTGAGTGAAACTTATGACGTCATATTTTATTTATTGTTTTTTTCTGATAAAAATAACATTAAAAAAAAAATCAACGCATTTCAATACACAATATATAAACTTTATTTGGGAAAATATGCTAGTTCAAACGCAAAATAATCTGCTTTAGTGAGGATCCATTGGTTTCTTGATTTTACTGGCTTAGTGGTTTAATTAATAATTAGAGATTATTTAATTTTACTAAACATTTAAAAAAAGTTTTTGTTGTGTATTACGTATCCTTCTTTCGTTTTATGTTCATATAATGGTGAACTATTAAAGCACAGAGAAATCACAATTGTGTTTTCTCTGTGATGATATATTTCACCTTCGGACAATAACTTATATGACACAATATGAGAATATTTTTTTACAACAAAAAACGGTTCAATTTCTCCATCAGCAATACATATTCCAAGAATTTTATATAATTCAATGGATGATCTATTGGATTTTGTTAGAAATTTTTTAATTCTAAAGCTCTTGCCCCTATATATTATGATCGAGTAAAACTGTAATTTTTTCATATTGAAATTAAATGCATCAAATATTTGCGATGGAAATGTATTTTTAAGTGTGTTTTCTCTCATGGCATTCCAACATTTTGAAGGGAGGAGACAGTAAAAGATTTGCAAATTTTAATTCCAATTTAATAGCGATACTGAGGGTAACATTTTTTCTGCTAGTGATATTTTTTGCATATTGTTTTAGTTCAAAATGCTCTGCTTCGTAACGGAAGCCATACATATTTTTCGGAAGACCCGCGTATTTTATGATATTAGGAAATGTACCAGGAAGTGAAATTTAGGTTTTAGTGAATCATGAAAAAGACGTACGTATTTTTCGTTGTGACTTGAAATTCTTTTTTCTAAATTTTTTATGTCATCATCAATGAAAATTGTTGAAAGTAGAATATCCACCAATTCAAAACACTCACAAAAAAAATTCCAAATTTTATCATTACTTGGAATCACGTCTCCTAAAATTAGCGGTAAAAGATGCAGAAAGTTCCACATTTTCCGAGCAGAAAACTTAATTTTTTTATTTTTTTATGTGCATTTCTTTTACGTTATTACTTATGTTCCCTATTTCCGATTCGCCATACGGAAACGTGTTTTTTATTTATTAAACAATTCTAAATCCAAATATTTGTTGGCAAATATAAAATTGTTTAAGATTAATGATAAATTGTAATGACATACACCTTCGAAAATTTCAAGCATTATGTCAACCGCAAAACTCTTTACAACGTGAAAGGAGGGAATATCATTGAAAATAGATTCGTAGCTTACTCTCGTCCCAATCGGAAATTTTTTTTTAACATCTTTGTATAATGATGAAAATGATTTTGAAAATCCGAGTAAACTGTTAAGTCCTAAGTTATCTCCTAAAATTAAACCTAATACAAAATAAACTTGAATTGGATTATCTCGAACATTTATTAACAATCCATTTGTCTCTAATGATGTAATCTCTCGAACAAGTTCAAACAATGAGTTATCATTTCCAATTTCCTTAATAAAACACAATTGGATCAAACCGGCAACAAATATATCTTTTAACTTTGATATCGAGCTAAGTGTTGGAAAACTATAATATATGCCTGTAATAGTGTGACTTCCTGCGTGAGAACCGAGTGGATTGTTTATTTCAAAATAGTGATGGGCGAAATCGGTAGTTATGAGTATCGGTATGAGTTGATATTTTGAAACCATTAACCAGATACTTTTAACCTAATACTTTTAACCGAAAGGTTCTTACTCGCAACGCAATGTATTAATTTGGTTTGCTTATGGAAGTAGCCTATAGTGCAAATACGAACAAACTTAACTTTACTCGTATGTTATTAATTTAAAATAAATGCAAAATTATTTTTTTGTAATTATCAAATGATTACGGAACATATAAAAATTACCCTTTGTGTTTCTATAAAATATTTTCTTTATTTTAAGCTAAATAAGAATTAAGAATAGTTAATTAAGTAAATAAAAATTGCTTATAAGACAGACATAGCCTAAACACACGGCAACCTAAAAACACACGGATTTTAACACCGCCACCAACCTAAAAGCTACTCAAAAATTGTAACTGGAACACCGAATTACTCAATTTTAAACTGAAAAAACACCGATATACCCAAATCATTCATACTCCGAGAAACACCGATTTAACCTAAATCGTCATATTAAACACCACCGACGCGTATTTGGCATGATTTCTCTGTGGTTTCATTCTTTTTATTTCGACTACATTATTTTTTACGTCTACTTCCTTTTAAAATGGTTTCTTTTAGAAATTCTGCCGTATGCCTCGATGAGGAGACATCTAGGCAATCGACTAAAACACTGGTTAGTTGCCATTCTTCCATAATAAGGTGGGCAGTGATTGCCATGAAATGTTCGGTATTAATCGAAGTCCACGTATCAGTGGTAATAGCAATGCTACCAGCGCGGCTTACAAATTATTTCACATTATTTAGGCATGTGTCATAATGCTGTGGCAATAACGATTTTGCGAGTAGAGATCTTGACGGCAGTTGGTAAGTCGGATCAAGTGATTTAGTATAATTTTGAAACCCCTTAACAAGTTTTTGGCGTGAAATTGACGCAGGTCTCGTTATATATCGAGTTAAGGTTTCTTGATTTGTATTTGATTTCTCAGCCAAAGAAGAAGGTATTATTGATGACTGAGCTGTATAGTTAATGAAACGGCTAAATTAGAATTGATAACGCTGTGACTATCCAATGAGGAGTTGTGGATGTCGCGACTCAAAGTGGCGTTTTAAATTGATAGTACCACCACCTTTGAAAAAAATGAACTTTTAAATAAGTCACACTTGGCCTTTTTATCATCAAGAGGTGTAAAATGAAGCTAAGTTTCGCTCCGTCTCGTTGGTGGCATAATTTACAAATTTATTCGGTTGTAATTTAAATATACACACAGTCACAACAACAAGCACAAGTGTCAAGAAATTTAAATTTAGTCAAGCTCTTGAGCGGGAGTATTAGGTTAAAAAAAAGAGTAAGTGCATGTTTATTGTTTGTATTATTTTATTATCTATTTACCAAAAAAGGGGTGTTCGACTCTTTCTAAATCATTACGACTTAGAGAAAGAAATTTGATGAAATCTGAAAAACGATAATAGAAATGTAGATAGATATAAATTTATATTCCTAGCTTTGTCTCTCAATGTATGATTGTGAGAATGAATACTAAATAAATAACAATGAGTAGAAGGAAAGGAAAAGCTGTAATACACCATAGATAGTTATAGTGCGTTACTGCCTGAATGAAATGAAGGAAAAGATTGATTTAACCGGATAGTATGAAAAGTACTCATTTGATAGTCCGGACATCACTATTTCAAAATCATCCGCAAACAAAAAAAAAACGGAATAAGAATTTTATTTGGATATAATTTACGTTTTTCTTTCCATAAGCTTCCTTGTACAAAATGCGATATACACGATTCATTGTTTTCGAATTTACTGATATTTTGTAACGCGCAATCTAAAACACCATCCATTTCAAAAATCTTCTTAAATTGAAATTCTAAGGGAAATATAAGTATTTTCCAATTTTTTCGTCGAGCACTGGGACTCCTTGAACGAATATCTCAGTTATTCTGTTATCTATTGTAAACTGGCGCGGACTTTGGAAGAGGCCTTTTTCTTTTAAATACTTAATCAATTTATATTCAGAATTTGTATCTTGAAATGAGTTTAAGAAAACAAATAAGGGGTGTAAATGATTCATCAACTAGGGTGGGATGGTTACATCACATGATATTGTTTTAATTATATTATTTAAATGTGTTGTAATAGGTTGAATTATGTACTCACTGACCTGATCCTGAATAAATATTTGTATAAATAATACCTCAATTTAGTGGTAATTAATTACCACTAAACATGTGGCCAGCTTTTAATTTATTTCACTATGATGCTATATAAAATATGGCCTGGTTTTTGGCAAAGGTGTTCATTGTTAGTGGCACAACTCAAATTAATTCGCTCCTAACACGAAAAATTATAAATATGGGATCCAGCTATTTACGAATTGATCTAACTTGACCCAGTTCATATAACCTTTAAACATTGATATTGGTTTGTCAATTTTTTTTTCGGCGAAAATTTACTGTTAACTTCAATAACAAGTAATTTTCGGCTAATATCAACAGAATTTTGTACTATCACCTAATACAAAATTTGTCGATAATGCAGGGTTTTTCGGCTGAGATTTTCGGCTAACTTCAGTAGCATTTAAATATTATTAGAAAGTGTTTTCAGGGTGAGCTTGCTGATATTATAATCAAAGTCTGTATAAATGCGGTAAACATAACATATTTAATATCCATATAATGAGCGCGTTCTGACCGTAATGTTGCGTAAGTTTACATTAAAATGTATTTTCCAAAAAGCGCACGATAACTTCGGTCAAAATTTGTTCAATAAAAACCAGTAAAAGGATTTTGTCCGAAAGCTGAGGCTTGCAGGATTTTCTTGTTTCAAACACTTACTAAATATACCATTATAATTTTATTATAGTTTTGTAATAAGAGTAAAACATAATATTTACATTTAACACGTCTATGAGACAACAGCAGAAGTGTTGACTCTAAAGTCTCAGTTTAAGGACAAAATACAAATAAAAAACAGCCGCAACACTGCACATTTCAAGTGGATTTTATGATGTGAGGATCATTCGTGTTTGGCTTGTTCGAGTGGCGACATGACGAGGGTTGAGTAAACATCTTTGAAACGTGAAGCTCTAAAATCACTTAAAGCTCGTGGCAATCTTCGAATTGGTGTATTAATAATATTTACAAAGTGAAACTTGAACTTTAACGGACTGTTACACATTTCAACTAAATTCCGAAGATTGTTACATGAGTAACGACATTACTATTCCAGATGAAGTAATTGACTGACATTTGGTGACGCTTTACTTGAAGTAGTTCAATTACCACTCAAATTACCAAAGTTGTGTTCAGAAGCATGTCATCTCAATTATGACTGAAATTTCGATAAAATCTCATATCATCGTGTATATAGATGTACCCGAATTTTTTTTTATCACTGAATCAACGTCGTTATTTGATAAGATGAACATAAAGAGTCCCAAGTAGACGTTGTGTACCCCCATTCCAATCTAAATATAACAAATACGTCTTTATAAATTTCAATTTCCATAATCAATTTAACTATAAATCTAAGTTTTCAACAATACCCCATCCCCACCACATAATTATATTGAATTTTAATTATTACAAATGTCTAGTAAATATTTCCTGATGCTGTGGCCTTATTCATTTTGCCCTGAAGTGTTACGTTCCTATATATAAAAAGTGTCAATAATAGCATAATAAATTAGTTACCGCGATCTTTTATGTACCATGTACATGTATCTATGCATGAGCATATATGTATTAGCCAGTAATTTAGTATGCGCGGCAAAATAATTTAAAATTTAATTATAATTTTCAACCCAACACTGTACTCGTACATCGGCAACAACAAACTCAATCCGAGAAAATATTAAGAAAACAATTAAACTTCTTCATATAAACATGAAAGATAAATTAAACGGCAATGAAGAGCACCAACAATAAAATGGTATAAAGATGATTTCTTAAAAAGATGAAGAAAATTTAATGGCGCAATAATAAGAAGAATAATCATGAAAAATATCATTTCTTGTTTATCACAATATCCATACGTTTGCGAGACTATGTACATATGTATTTTGTAAGTATAAGTATATTATTTCATGGACCTGAAGACTTGGAATCGCGTTGAACTGATTTTAATTTTTGTAATATGTAATATTTCTAAATGAATTATTATTATTAAAATTTTTTTATGGTGTAGAGAATTAGAGAGCATGTACCATTCAGCTATAGTGTTACGCTACATACATGTACAAAGGTAGATAAATATACCTTTGCATATTATAAAAAAAATACTCAAATATGAAGACGGTAATAATACCTATATTTCATTATGTTGTTGTCATTGTAAGTGTTTGCTAATTTTTATATTTGTTCCCTCCATACATTTTCTTATTTTTATTCGTAATCACGAGTAACACTTTTAAGACAAGATCTACTTCAAAGATAAGAATATGTTTATTATAAAAAATACTTAACTGCAATAAGAGAATTACAATGACTGTATTCCATTAAATTGATTTGACAAATTGAAAATGCATATGATCTGTTGAAAATTGCACTACTGTTTTCATTTATGAATCGTAAAGTTAATGTTTTAATGGGAATGCATTTAGTACAGTTTATGGTAGAACAAATGGCAGTATACGAATAAACGAAAATGATGTAATTTGTTAATTCATTTAAAATAATTAACTTTTTTTATTAAGTTTTAGGAGGGACCCTTCCTTAATTTTTTTAATCATCTTTTTATTTTATTTGTTAGTTTTTAATGTTTGCAACAATTTTGGAGCGAAATCTTTGCAATCAATTTTCGGCTGAAGTTTATTCCAGCCATGATAAGATTAGAAGCAGGATCAAAAGAGGATCTCAAATAAGGTTATTACGCTATACTGAATTTATCTCTAGGCTAATTATGCTGAGTGAATTAATTAATTTCGAAAAAACATGTTAAATTGTGGTTATTTCTCGGGTAATAACGAAAAAATCTTCAGCATACGCAAGAATGAGTGGTAATTTTTTGTATTTTGTTGAATGTTAACTGTTGTTCCATTTTTAATTCAGGATACAAGTCTGATACGGCAGTTATATATTTTTTTTCAAGGGCTTTTTACAAATCATTAGACAACACCAATGTTTAGGAAAGCAAGTGGAACTGGAGCAAGAGACGAAGCAGGGCGGGGGCCTTTAGATATATAACAAAGAATGGAAAAGTCAACATTCGCATTTTCTCCTATACTATTTTACATACACTACATAGGAAATAAAGAAGAAACGGCGTTCCTACAAAGTGTGTGAAGTTATATCCCAGTTTTTCATACCAGTAAAACTACAAATGTTTATTGGGCAATACTACAATAATCCATTCCAAGATTTTCAAATCATCCCATTAATTAGGGCCCTTATCAACATAAAAAAATTAATGAGTGCATAATCATTTACATACGAGTATATGGAGTACCATTTGAAATTTAAAGGAAATACTCAATAAAAACTTAGTAATTCTCTACAACCTAAAGAGTGCCTAAATATTTGGCTTACGGCTTATATCCAAATTTTTATCATAGGTGGTGGACATTATTACGAGTCAAAATCAAAATATCTGGGCACTCTATAGATTTCAGAGAATTATTAATATTTTTGATTTAGTATTTTCTTTAAATTTCATATTGTTGAGGCCTATTTCCAAATGCTCCTATAGCGTGTTACGTTTCTAATTTGCGACACCGGCAGCTCTGTTCGGTGAGGTGTCTGATGCGTGGGTTAACACTAGTTTGAAGGCAACAATATTACCTGAGAACACTACTATTCTTAAATTTGACTCAACCAAACTATTTATATATCACGCAATATGAATAAAAACAAATAGAAAATATTTACAAGTAAATAAAATAAAACTTAAAAGATATTAGAAAGATTAAAGAAAATTAAAAAAAAAATATTTACAACTTTTTAAAAAGTTGATTTCTGAGTGGGATATCTATACATCCGTATGTGTTCAACACTTGCACACATCTTCAAATATTTCCAAATAAACTCACGGAATCGCACAAAATCATGAGTTACTGATAAATGAGTCCACAGGTTCAAAACTGCTCACAATATAAAATCCGCTTCTCAAATAAATCTCAAATAAATCAAAGCAATTGGGAGCTTTTTTGAAATTTTTGTTAACATGTAGGTAGATCATATTTTATATAATTTTAACGAAAATTATATAAAATACACATACACAGACAAAACATGTACCCGCGATATATACCATATGCATTTAGCATGTATTGTATTTATACACGATATACACAATTTTATTTTAAATTAATTATTATAAACTATCAAATCACTTCCTAATTGAATGCACAACCAACTCAAACAAAAATTTGCTTGAAACTACCAAACAAAATTTTTCTTTCTCTAAAATAAAAAATGAAAACTGATCAATCCGTAAGTTGATAAAATTTCTAACTAAATCTAAACAAGTATAAAAGCCTGAGTGTAATTACATGATTGTAACAAGCGAAATTTTAACGTCCGGCCGATATCCAAATTTGTATCAGAGGTGATGGGAATTATGACGAGTCAAAATCAAAATCAAATCTTTAGACACTATAGATTCCGGAGAATTATTAATTTGTTTACCGAGAACTATTTTTAAATTTCGTATGGTAGGCCATATATTCAGCTTTCACCCCTCTTAAAAATTCTGGGATGGGATGATTTTAGAAATCCTGAGATGGGATGAGGTAATGGTAAAGGCTGAAAACATCGCTGCAGTGCATGATTATGTACGGGAAACCCCCAGGAAGTCAATTTATCGTCGTTGACAGGAATTTGGCCTTTCTGCGATTTCAACTTGATGAATTTTGAGTCATGTCTTGGGTCCACACCCGCCTAAAATCCAAATTACCCAGGAACTAAAGATAAACGACCATAGAAACGTCGTGTGTTCGCTGCTTGGGCTTTGGATCAGTTGGAAGTTGACCCAAAGTTCGCAAAAACAAATCATCTTTAGCGAAATTAGTATTGGCTGATGCACTTGTTTCACCATGGTTAATAAAATATACGTTAAATTCAAACCACGATTAGGGCGGCACTTTTAGTCGTGATATTGAAGTTTATTTACCAAAGAGTACATACAACAATAACATACTTGTAAAATGTTGATGTGAAATTTACTATAGTAAAGACGGCCTACTTCCTATATAGTGTCATAAGATATTTGTTTTGTCTCTTACCAAATGGCGCACCTTAGTTAGATAGTAAAGAATTAAATACAAACACAAACCCTAAACCTAAAACTCTATACTATATTTTTAAATTGTAATTCATTTTTCACCAAAATGTCATTTTAATTCGGAAAATATGTAACTTCTCAGTCGTAAAACATGTATTTCACATTCAGCGGCTCTCAGATAATTTTGTGTTTGAGAATTTTTTTTTGTATAATTAAATCATGATTTTTAAAATAAAAACAAAAAATTAAATAATAATGAAAAAAAAATAATTAATTTTTTGATTAATAAACATTTTATTTCCATATTTACTTTTTATTTTGTTGAAGTGTTGTTAATCGAAGCGAATCAGTTTAAATCACTCCGAATTGCTGGATAACACATACGCTCGTTTAGAACACGCCGTTTGCTAAACAGCCAATCGAAATTAAATAGAGGGTCTTTCAATAGGAACGCTCGAAAATTTGTTAGGTCATAGCAGCCATGTTGTTAAAGCAACATCTACCAAATTTGGTGTGAATTAATTGTTCGTCATCGAAGGTTATAGCGTTGAACAAGGTGTGCAAATCATCAAATTTGATTTTCAAAATTTCTGCTTCGTTCGGGAAACGTTCCGCCCGCCCATTATGTAATTTTTATCTTCGCCACAATCGTCTTGCAGAGTCGACTATTCAACGTTTGGTGGCCTAATTCGGGTCAACCGGTTCGTAATAATAATAATATAATAATAATAACTTAATAATAATCAGCCAACGCCCGTACGTCACCGAAACCGATGGTCAGCGGAAAACATCGCTGCTGTGCGTTGTAGTGTACGATGGATCCATTGGATGTTGACCCAAATTTCGCCAAAAAATCATTTTTAGCGACAAGCCCCATTTTTAGATAAATAGACGAGCAAAATTGTCGGATGTGGCGGCACCAATGCCAATACACACGAGATACACCAGCATTGGTGCGGATTTTGGTCTGACGGTATCAACAGTTCGTATTATTTTCAAAATGAAACTGACATGGTCATAACCGTCTACTGCAAGCTCTACAGATCGATGGCAAGCAATTTTTTGTAGCCTAAACTGGAAGATATGGATACCGACGACATGTGTCCAACATGTCACGGTGAACATTCTGCATGGGCAATTTGATGGCGTGGTTATCTCGCGCAATGGCGACGTGAACTGACTACCGAGATCGTCGATACCCTAAGATTCGTTAGTTGACGAAGCCTTGATGAAATTGGAATGTAGGTTAATATAGTTGTATTATTCTCTATTATGATGATTGACAAATTAGTAAGTTTTGCATCGGATGGAAATTGCATCTTAAAAAACTTGAGCTTTTCAGTCTTAAGGATGATGCTTTTTGCAGCAAGTTCTTTTTGAAACTCAACTTTTACATTATAATTCTCCAACAGTTCTATGTGTATTGATTTAAAGTTGTGTGATTCTGAGATTAATGTGGTTATTGAAATGAGCAGCTGTCAACTGTTTACTGATAATACAGTGATCCTTCTATGTAGAGTCCAAGTACTCCAATGATCACTTAATTCAGGATAAAACTTGTTTATTTTAAAGAAATTTATATAACTCGAATTGACTAAGTCCATTAGTCCATCCATAAATGAATTAGTCTTATTTTAATGGCAATAAAATTCCATTTTACTAAACTTGTGGTATAAATTGGCTCCAATGTTTCCATGATTACAATATAGCACAATAAAGTAGCCTAACTATTGACCCACTGTTTAGCAAGAAAAGAGGATTTCTTTCTTTTGGTCTTAAGAGGCTAAGCAGATCCCATTTTCCCATGGCTGCCTTTGTGTGGGGTTCATAAATTAGTTGTTTTATCAGAGAATGTAGTGTTTATGACTATAAACATAATCTTCTCTGCTCGTCGTTACCCAGAGAGTACCGGTATGAATCTATGTCTTCGATATGCGATAGAAATTTCACTTAAAGTTTAAATGTTTGATTTTACTTAAATTTATATATTTATTTCACATTATCCGATAAATTAATTAACTATTGATTGGTATATTGAGGCCTAGCCTGGTCCCTAATCTGCTGGATCAGACATATTTGCTGGGGATGGAATAATCGCATTTTCTTCCATTTTACAAACTCTTTTATGCAAGCAACGGTTGCTTAACGTTTATAGTGAAGTTTTGTCGCATAAAATAAATAGTAACCAACCAGATAGATGCATAAAATATATAACATATATTTTTAATGCGATTATGAGATGTGGATACTTTCCCCAAAAATGGAAAATATCTCAAATTATCATGTTTCCTAAGCCAGGTAAAGACGAAACCCAACTCTCGTCGTACAGGCCAATAAGTCTACTTCCGATAATTTCAAAGCTCTTTGAAAAGATGCTACTAAAAGAACTAATACCTATATTAACTGTAGGTCGCATTATACCAGATCACCAATTTGGATTTAGAGAGCAGCACGGCAAAATAGAACAGCTGCACAGAATTGTAAACACAATTATGCTCTCCTTAGAAGAAAAGAAATATTGCTCGGCAGTTTTCGTGGATATTGCGCAAGATTTCGACAAAGTATGGCATGAAGGATTAAAGTACAAAATTAAAACTCTTCTGCCTAGACAATTTCATGCAATTCTTGAAAACTACTTAGCCCAAAGGATGTTCCAGGTGAAACAAAGTACGGCCACTACTGATTTAACCGAGATAAAGGCAGGAGTACCGCAAGGTAGTGTATTGGGACCTGTGCTATACTTGTTGTTCACAGCTGACTTACCAATAACTGAAAACATAATCACTTCAACTTTTGCTGATGACACAGCTATATTGTTTTCACACAAAAATCCTCAAACAGCATCGAGAGAATTACAAGAACATCTGCACAAAATAGAAGATTGGTTAAAAACTTGGCGGATATGGACGAATGAATGTATATCAAAACATGTAACATTCACCCTGAATAAACGCACATGTCCGGCAGTAAAATTAAACAATATCACAATTCCTCAACAAACAAACGACAAATATCTTGGCCTTCATCTCGATAGAAGATTGACATGGAAAAAGCACATTGAAACAAAACGTAATCAACTAAATAAAGTTTTCTAAAATGTACTGGTTGATCGGAAGAAAATCGAAACTCTCTCTCGACTGCAAGGTTCTACTATACAAGGCGATCCTAATCCCCATATGGACATATGGTATCCAACTATGGGGCTCAACTAGTGCCTCAAATATAGATATTGTACAAAGAACGCAAGCAAAGATACCTCGTAGCATTACAAATGCGCCCTGGTTTATTCGAAACAGCAACATCCATAGAGACCTAGGAATTAAAACGGTTCAAGAGACAATAAAATCATGCAGTCTAAAATACCATCTGAAACTGGAATCACACCCTAACGAATTAGCTAGAGAACTACTAAGGCAACCGAAATACAAACGGCTTCGCAGAGAAGATCCTCTAGATTTAATCAACTGGAATATTTAATAATTACACGCATGTTGACCTAACACACTTAAATTAAGTAATTAATAATAATTTAAAAATAATAATGCATACTAATATTAAGTACTAACATAGGTTAAGGCTTAAGTAAAAAAAAAATATATAGTTTTTAAGAATTTCACACTTCTTGTTAGTTTCGTATAAAGAAAGATTCGATTGCCTTTGGCAATAGTAAAAAAAAAAAAAAACTATTTATTTTGAGCTAGAATTTCTCATATATATCCAAGATCTCTTTGATGATACTCGTATGGCTGTGTACAAATAATCCTTTTCATTTTTCGCACAGACGAATTAGCCAAGTGTTTCTTCCTATGGCCTTATATTAACTTTTATGTTATTAATTGATTTGATTAATTGATTTTGAAGTGTTACTAAATGAAAACGCTGTAATTTTTTTAATTTTGTTTATTTTTTATTGAAATTTCGTGGAATATGTTGAAAACATATTACATTTTATGAAAAACATGTTGCTGCTCGATATGACCTCCTTTGGCTCTGATTATTTGATTCAGTCTTCCATAGAAAGCATTGCATGCTGACCGAACGTGAGCTTGCGGAATTTTATTCCATTCTCGAACAAGAGCTGACTTCAATGCATCAAAACTTTCGTATTTTTTAGTGGACACCTTACTCTCCAAAATGGACCATATAGAGAAATCCATGGGATTCAAGTCTGGTAAATATGGTGACCATTCTTTCGACGAAATCAGCCGCGGAACGCAATTTTGTAAAAATTGCTGTGTCGCTCGAGCTCTGTGTGACGATGCCGAGTCCTGTTGGAATGTCCAACGGTTCGTACCAAAGTGTTTACGTGCCCAAAGTAGCAAAGCATCGTTTAGGATCTTTTGGCGGTACACCTCTTGGTTTACCTTGACTCCATGTTCGATGAAAACCATAGGAGTGCGTCCATCTGCAGTCACTGCAGCCCAAACCATAACATAAGCTGGTGATTGCTTGCGCATGGCAACTCTTGTTTTCAAATTATCGTTGGACTTGTGCTCTAACCAAACACGATCATTTTGTTTATTCACATACTGTGGAATGGTGAAAATTTTCTCATCAGAAAAGCAATTTTTGGAATCTCATCACGTTCGGCCAAGACCTTCAATGCACGTGTTCTTTCAAGCCTAACTTTTTTTGTGCCTCCGTAAGATCTTGAACTTTTTGTATCTTGTAGGGCTTCAAGTGTAGTTCATTTTCCAATATGGTTTGAATGCTGTATCGTGAAACATGTAGACGTGCGGCTAATTGATTGGCACTTTGACGAGGATTTCGTTGGATTCGTTTCTTCACACTTCGTATCATTTCTTTTGATGTTGCTGTCTTTTTAGGACCGCCTCTGTTGCGTTTAGCGATGCTACCAGTTTCGTTGTATCGAGTTATGGTTCGATACACAAACATTTTATTCACATTCAAATGCTGGAGCTGACGAACTATTGCTGTTTGTGAATTTCCACCCAAATACAGTGCAATTACACTATTACGTTTGAATTCCATTACGATTTTTTTATGAAGATATTAATTTAGAACAATTATTTGTTGACCACATGTAAACAACTAACCAAACTTCAATCTGTCAAAAAATTGACGCGCGAAAATGACAACTACACAAATGACAGCAGAGTGAAGTCAGTAACATTTGGTCTCAGCCACCCTGTACTTTCAATTTGTTTTTAATGATTAGTTTGAATCCATTTTGATTAAAATCCCCATTTTTGTCGCATGTATGGTGAAAATCTCTATAGAGCCACAACTTGAATTGAAGGTCCATGCTATTTCTCGTAAGTAAGCCAATTAATGTGACTAAATGAAACTTGATATCTTCTTCAATTTGAGGTTGATTGGGATCACTCTTGTTTTGCTGCAGAAACTCAGCTTTCACGTTTTAGTAATGTATTTCACATTTTTATAGCTAGATCTGTTTTTTATAATGCCAATATTGGTTATGCGGGCTTCTGATTCTTGTTAGGGCTAGCAAAAATAGCGGCTAGCTTGTAATTAAATTTAAGTTAATAATTGGAAGAAACTATATAATTAATAAGAAGACCACTAGTAATATTACAAATTTTTTTTAATAGTATATGTAAATAATTACATACCTTAAACGACACATCAATTTCTCATTTAAGTACTAAATGTGTAAAAAGAAACTAACTTTTGCAACATTTAATTACAGTTAAAATGTTAATATTTATAAAATGCGTTAATAGCTAATTGCCTCGAAATCTTTAAAAGAAAATTACAAAGTGTTTCTTTTCATTCAATTTATCTTTAATTTTTTATGCCTCCATACAGAAATCATGAAATATAATACCACTTTGTTAAATAATGATATAAGATTGTTGTATTATATGTAGCCAACATTTTTATTTGTTCTTAAGACAAAAAACTTAAACCTTTTTAAATTATATCCGAAAAAATTATTAAATTTTATTTATCATTTAGTGAAAGTCATAATATCCAAAATTCATCCAAACTTTGTAACATATACGAGTACATTTCATCAAGCTCTCATTAAAATGTATCAATCGGCTCCGCATAAAAATATAATTACTGTAAGCGGTATGTATACCGCTGGATCCCTAGTTTTAATGCATAAACTCAAGAAAATAAAATTATATGGTAACTTGGCGTTTTTAATGTATCGGGTACATACATACATGTGTATAATTCAGCGATATTTATAATTACTTAATGGCCATTTAATTATATCCACATACATTTGAGGAATACAAAAACAAGGCTTTAAACGATATCCAACTCAATCTCCAATTCTCGACGAACATAAAACTACAGAACTATGCATCATAAAATATTGCTTATATAATTTTGGTTTGGTTTTTTTGTATGTTTCTTCAAATGTAACATTAGTACTTGTGACTTGATATATTTTCTTATGGGCAGCTCTTGTACATATATTGTGTGGTGATACATACATTATGTATGTGGCACATAAGTGGTGATGTGAGATTTTTATAATTTAACTTTTTTGTGATATTCGCTTATTTTTTGTGCAGATAAATGTTATAAAAACGGTTAACGTCGTTTCTGTGTACGTACGAGTTTATTGCAATTAAATTTTCAACACCAATTTAATGAGGTGAATGAAAATAACATTTCGCCTTATACTCTTTACTAAAGGAATTTAATATAAGTATTTATAAGGGAACAAGAAGCACAATATTTCCGGATTATAAGGTAAATTGCAGCCACATATTTGCTTAATGTTGGAGCTTACAGATACAGAGATATATCATAATAAATAATGTCTTGAGGCAAATAATAATATATCGGTCGTTGTCATTTTATGCATTATAAGTAGTTTTTGGATTGGATATGCAAATAATTAAAACAAAATCGAAAAAATAAATTTGTCTCGGTTCATTAAAAACTAAAACGAATAAACAGAATAAATCAGAATGTTTCTTATTATTTTTACTTGTAAGTACTTTAGGTTTTCGATATTGACCTAAAGCTACAGATTTACGAAATACAATAAGATAAAAATAGAAATCGATTACTTTATAAATTTCTCGGTTTGTGGCACCACTCTTGCAGACCAATGTTATATTATAGCATATAAAGATTACTGATGGTAAAGTTTCGTAGCTTACTAGGCTCAACTCACTAGGCTCAATTTTGAAAAGAATCTAAAGAGTGAGCCATTATTTATCTGAGTAGAACTGTTGATTCGGTAATTGTGAAAAACCCGGGCATAACTGATGCACTATGCAAGTTGGAATATTAACAGTTCCAAGCATATAATGTTACGCCAGTTTTTCATCCCAGAAAAAAATTCACAAACAATACTCTTTCTTTTCTATTTAAACTTGTATAAGACGGAAATATTTTAAATTTTTAACTCAACACCAAAATATCCATCCCAGATTTTTCATTTAATTTTTGTTTTTGTACTCTACGTATGTAAAAATAAATATAAATAGTTTTTGTGTAAGTAACATGATTTATAGGTAATACGTGTTAGTTTTGATTAAAGAAAATGATTGACACTGTTTAACTCTGGTCAGCCGGACGGTACCTGCCGTGTTGTGGGATTCACGCAATCGGGCATCTTCCATTTGGCCCAATATAAAAATTAATAATTGGCATTCTCCTAGCAATATATCTTGGAAATAATTGACACTGTTTTGAGTTGGTAATATAAAGGACTTATCAAAACTAAGAGAACAGCACCAGCCTTATGGTAGGATTGGCGCAAAAGGCCAAGTTCCATAAAAGAATATGAGAAAATCGTACCATCCTCATAGAAATATGATTTGCCGGAAATGATTGTTTATGTTTAAAATAGCCTTTGATAGGCACTAATTGTGGTCAATTGGATAGTACCAGCCGTATGGTGAGATTCGTGCAATCAGCTAGCTTCCATATGGCTCAATATAAAAATTTGTAATTGCCATTCTCCTAGAAATATCATTTGTTGGAAATGATTGATACTGTTTTGAGTTGGTAATAGAAACGGCTTACTAAAAGGGCAGAATGGAAGGATTGGCGCAAATGGCCAAGAACCATATTGCCCCATATAAGAATATGGTGCCATTCTCCTAGAAGAATGTTTTTGCCGGAAAGGATTGATACTGTTTTGTGTTGGTAATAGTAAGGATTTACAATCACTAAGAGGGCCGGCCGTATGGCAAGACTAGCCGAGTTGGTATTTGTAAACGTTAATCTTTCATCATTTGAGAAATTTTGCTAATCTATCGTAATCAGATTTGAAATCATAATTAATAATTATCATAAGATAGTTTTGTTTTAACTATTTATGTTTTATATATGGAGGAAAAGCTCCATAAGCTAAGAAGAAATTTAAATCAATATATTTTATTAGATTCCATTAGGCTTCATAAAATAAAATAAATTCGGAATATTCCGTTTCAGCAGGACAATGAGACCTGTTTATAGAGGTAGTTTCATACTAGTAAATAAAACAAGTAAATCAAATTGAAAATTCAAGAATTCAACAATTGGAACAATACATATCGTTACGTTATTCCTGGAAAATCAATAAAATTCCTTATTTCTCGTTATCAGTGTTATTTCCGTCTTTTACAGTAAAATCTAAACAATATTGAAATTTTATTTTTTAAATTACTAATAACTTTGAATGATAAGATCTCGCTAGCAAATGTTACATTCTTTCAAGATGCAGCTTCCAATAAATATTCTACTTACATCTTCATCTCTACATATGTCATTTTATATATTTCTAATTAATTAAAGTAAAAGTTATTAAAATGCACAAAAATAATACCATCAAATGACTTACGTTTTTATTGATTTGTTGTCTGATCCCTACATTTTGTATAAATTAATAACTGCGAAATTTTATATTCAAAACGTTTTTTAGTAAGTCGTCATACATTTCTAATTTTCTATTACGCAACATAATGAGACGAAGCTTGTAGATAATTGCCAAATCAGGTTAGTTTAAAATTTTCTTTATAAAGGGTTTTTGAATTTTGGCGAGTCGATTGTTGTTGGCAGCCTGTTGCGAACATGTTGGTTTGATAGCGTCTGTCTAATTTGGAGTTTTTTTTCAGCCACCGATGCCAAATCACCATGATGTTACACGATTGAGCAGCAAGTCCGAATGATAAAACTTTATTTTGAAAATGAGTATCATTACAAACGTTGTGCCCATTTTATGGCAGACTCGGTGGTCCTTCAAAATAGTTTAGAGGCCAAGTTCGAGACAACCGGTTCGGTAAACAATCAAACAACACTTGTACGTCAACCAGTTTTGGTCGAAAAATCATGTTTAGCGATGAGGTGCATTTTTGGATGAATGGCTAAATTAAGGAGCAAAATTTCCATATATAGGACGACGCCAACCCCACACGAGGCTCACCGGGTGGCAATGCATCCACAAAAAGTTACTGTTTGGTACGGATTTTGGGCCGGAGACATCATTAGTCCGTTATTTATATATATATATATATATATATATATATATATATATATATATATATATATATATATATATATATATATATATATATATATATATATATATATATATATATATACATCAAGTTAGCAAACAAGTTAGAAATCATAATGGCTATTGGGTTTGCTAATAACTGAAATTTGCTGAAATAGCAATTCAGCGAATATTTGAATTTTTGGAATTACAGATAGCGTGGACGCTACGGAGTAAATTTGAAATGCAGTCAAATTTGCTGTACTTAGATAGTTTTCAGGATCATGCACTTTCTAATTAAATTATTTTCTAGGTTATTTGGAAGACTGTAAATTGGTAAAGGTTTTGGTTAGCTTATTCTAGGTTGGATAAATAATTATCGCTGTATGTCGATTATATGATTTATAATCTATTTAATATTGTTGTAAATATATATACAATAGTTAACTATCATAGATTAATATGTAATGTCTTATTTTAATATTTTCTGATTCATTTATTTTATAATTAAAGCATTGAACAATTGATTGGGTTAATTGATTATCATGGATCCTACAGATGTGCTAGCTACTTATTATTAATTCTGCCATCTTACAGATTCCTGATTACTTTAATAGTTTTATTTAATTTTGGTTTAATTTGTTTAGGTATTGGGGATTCCAAAGCTGTGAAAAGACAGATTCCAAATTAGCTGTTTTTGGAACCAGTTTTCGTTTGGTCAGTTTCTATTTTTATAAATACACATATTTGTATTAGATTGGGGATGGCAAGGACAAGTGACTTTCATAAATATTTTTGATAAATAAATCCATCAAATCAACAGACTTAGAAGTTAGGAAGGCCGTACGTGCCTTTTCTGCTTTGATACTACAATATTTGGATTCGATTTATTTTATTTTAATTTTATTTGTTTTAAGAGAAACAAATTAATTTAGTTAATACTAATCATTACATTACATTTATTTTATTCAAGTATAATTTTATTATATCGTATGTTGTCCTAAATAATCAATTAACTATGGTTTCAGGAAATTCTATTGTAACTTGTGGAGTTGCAGGGGGAGAGAATTAAATTAATAAATTTTTGTACGATTTAGGTAGCAGAAACATATTAATTTAGTATTAGATTTCAAGAAACCTGCAGATGCTTGTGAAATAATATTTCTTTGTATTTTTAATTGCTGATAGTGTAGATTAGAATTATATTGTCATGGTGTTACTAACTGTCGACTTTATCTAGGTGTATGTAACCGGGCTGATTCAATCAATCAATTTTGTTTAGGAAGTCGAAAAATTTTAATGTAGAATAAAATCTGAGGAAATTTCAAGATATATATGAAATTTAATAAACACATTATTCCACTCGTTTAATTATTTCGCAAAAAAAAAATTTTAAAAAAATTTGTTCAAAAAGTTTAAAAAAATTACTCATTCGATTTCGACTTGTTAGGCCATCATCAGGAGTATCTACTCGTAGATACTAATATATTGTAGACACTCCTGATGATGACCTAACAAGTTGAACTCGATAGAGTAATTTTTTTAAACTTTTTGAAAAAATTTTAAAAACAATTTTTTTTTTGCTAAATATTTAAACGAGTGGAATAATCTGTTTATTATGTGTTAATGTGTTTCGCCAAGTACCTATGGTGCATAGTGTTAAAAGTATATATATGAAAGATATACATTTTTCCGGCCGATTCTGTCACACTTAATTAATCTATCTAATTCTAAGTTACTTTGTTATATGTAAAAAAAAGTGTACGGTGGGCCCGGCGTCACCCGGGAGCTCCTGTGTAAGAACTTGGTCGTACATTCAGAATCAATCAATCAATCAATTATTATATTTTTCATGACCCGCTGCTTTCGTTACATAATTAAATAACCTAAGTTGCAAATGGTTCGAATATTTACTAGATATACATTTTTGTTTATTTTAAATAACGGGTGTTTCAACAGGTGCGCTTCAACTTTTTTCCGATAGGGACGGCGAACGACGCCATATTTTTTATTAATCTTTTGTCATTTGGAAACTTCATTAGTATACATTTCATTATGGAACGCTACACACGTGAACAGCGATTGCAAATCGTGCAAACTTTTTATCAAAATAATTGTTCTGTTGCTGCTACTTTAAGAGCATTACGGCCATTTTACGGTCCATTTAACAAGCCAGCCCGTTCGACAATCGACCGTATAGTGGCAAAGTTTGAGTCTACGTTTTCGCTACATAATGTTCCGGTGCCCTCGAGAGCAAGAAGTGCTCGAAGTGTTGAAAACATCGCAGCCGCCAGGGCTTCAGTTCAAGAAGACGCGAATGTGTCGCTCACACGACGTTCGCAACAATTGGGCCTTTCTGTGACATCATTGTGGCGAATTTTACGTAAAGATCTTGGCCTACATCCGTATAAGATCAAGCTGACACAACAACTAAAGCCGTTTGACCATTTGAAGCGACGCCAATTCGTGAATTGGGCTCAAGAGCAAATCGAAAATGATGCAGATTTTCACCGAAAAATCATCTTCAGCGATGAGGCTCACTTTTGGCTAAATGGATTTGTCAACAAGCAAAATATGCGTTACTGGGCAGGAAGCAACCCACACGTGATTCATGAGGCACCGTTGCATCCCGAATAAGTCACTGTTTGGTGCGGATTACATGCCGGCTGCGGCCCAAAAAAAAATTGGGCCATATTTTTTCATCGACGATAACGATCGCCACGTTACTGTTAATGGAAATCGATACCGCGATATGATAAACGAATTTTTTTGGCCGCAATTGAATGGAATGGACTTGGACGACATGTGGGTTCAACAGGACGAGGCCACATGCCACACAGCACACGATACAATCGCGTTATTGAAGACTAAGTTCGATGAGCGTGTTATTTCGCGAAATGGGCCCGTCCAGTGGCCTCTAGATTATTTTCTTTGGGGTTATGTGAAGTCATTGGTCTATGCCAATAAGCCGGCGACGTTGCAAGAGCTCAGAGCCAATATAGATCGTGAAATTGCTGGAATTTCGGCCGATTTATGCGAAAGAGTGGTCGAAAATTGGGTTCAAAGATTGGACTTCGAAATCGAGTTTCATACTTAAATGTATATGTTCAAATTCGTTAATAAAAAAAAAAATTAGTTCAAAAGTCGAACAGTTTGTGTTTTATTCAAAAAAAAATTGAAGTGCTCTTATTGAAAAACCCTGTATTTGCTCAGTTAAAATGAATAAGATTTATCTTTTCTCTCGGGTTATATGATCACGTTTCCAGACCTGCGAGTTTCTGGGATTTTATTTTCCTAATTTTCTGCAGCAATAAATGGTCGTGCATCTGTTTAAAATCTTATTGCAACGTCGACTGTCCTATCTCTTGGCACTTATTAGGTTTGGCAAGTCTATAAGAACTAGGTTCCCACTTCTCCCAACTCATACCTTTAACGTTATGGAAATGTCCTTTATGGTTAGGGCATTTTGTTTCTTCAATTCTTTACCATTGGCGGTTAAGGAATTTAGCCCTTAACATATATTCGACAAGCATTGCCGAGCTCAGCTTAATCTGAGCCCAGTCTAAATTTTTAATGGTTTCGCTGGTGCCGGATATGCGCGATTAGCATAGCTCTAGGTCGCAGATACATTAAACTGTGCATTATTCCGCAGTTGCCTAAGGTATACTTATTTTCTCACTATCTACGCCACAAATGGATTGCACTTGGCCGCTTAATGCTTTTAATTAAATTAAATTTTGATATGACGAGTCAATGGTTGTCATAATTTTGAAATTATATTTAATAGTTTGTAATGTTGTTCTGCACATTCAAGTTCTAGTACATTGTAAACAAGGATTACCCTTAATGTATTTTTGTTTTGGTATCAAAATCTATAAATAAATATTTCCTACCTAAAATTAAGACCTAAAAAATAATCTAAATTGGGTTTGTCTTTTCTGTTAAGTGTAAACCACTTAAACCCTTAAAAAAATAAAATATATTATAATATAGTCAAAACTTTAAAAAATATACAATTACAAGAAATATTAAAATTTAGACAACGTCACATTCAACGATTCGTCACATCATTACATCCGCGAAGGTAGCGAACCAGTTGTATATGGTATATCAATATTACCGATAATGTAATTCAATTCCGATGAGTTGAACAATGAAACGCATCCTCGAACAATTGTATAATATACATTTCAGCTGCTTCTTTTAATACATCCTGCGCCTGAAGAGAAATTCTATATTTACCGAACATTGGGAATATTTCTTTAAGCAATCTGCCAAATGGGAGACGCAGCACTAATTTGTGTGTACTACTTTGATAATTTATTTAAGATTTTTTCGGCTTTTCGGACAAAATATTATTTTTAATGGCATTTATACAATGTTTAGAACTTTTTTAGGCATAGCAAACAAAGAGGCCTCTTACTCCCAATATATCTACCACAAAAAGTAGAAAAAAACCATTGTATGAATGCCATTAAAAATAATATTTTGTCCGACAAGCCAAAAAAAATCTTAAATAAATTAATATCACGGACAATTATGAAAACTTCTTAATGTGTTGGCTTAGTACACATACATACACTGAAAATATATATGTCGTTTTATTAATGAACAGCATTCATTAATCCAAAATCATCATATTAATGTATAAATCGTGTTATTTAAGTAAAATATGAATTTTACATTTTGAAAGATAATATTTGTGACTTTAATATTATAAATTCAAGTTCAATTTTAAGTTTTTATATCATAGTAGCACAATACAATCACAACCTTTATAAATATTAGTAATCAATAATCTTCAATTCATACTATTAATGTTCAAATTATGGAAATTATGAATATTTAAGGATAAATTAACATAATATTGATGGGCAATTATAATTTTTGCATTGTGCGTAGTTTCTTCCTTATAGTTCATAATTGTGATTTTAGAATAAATTTTGTTATCTAAACAATCTTTCTTTTTGAATTGTGGTCACTTCTTTTTGATAAACTTCAAGACAAAAATTGCATTTTTCAAAAAAAAGTAAATGTAAAAAACAGGTTTACAACCGTACATATTTATAATGATTGTTTAATAATTGTTTTAGATATATTTTAAATTATAATAACCATATTTTCCTTTGAGTGCTATGATCCAACCGACGATGTTTTTGTATTGGGAAACAAAAATGTTATTTTACGGTTCACCTTGACCTAATGAAATTTAAAAAAAAAACTATGAACAGCTGATCGATATTTTGCGTGTGCTCTGCGGCACAAACCAAAAGAATTATCATTGTTTAATGCTGATGACAAAATTATATTAATATATAGCCTCCTTCCGAACGTTGCTATGCGTTGCTTATTCGTTTGATGTCAATAAATATGTATTTGGAACAAAGCTATAGTTAATCCGTATTAATCTTCTTCTGGCTGTAAATTAAATACTGTTATCTAGTTTAATATTAAATAATTTTTGTTCTCCATATTTACATTGAACTGAACTTCAATTTATAATTTTAAATAATCGTAGGTATCCTAAGCTACTATGTAGTAACATACGATATAACTTTTTTTTTTTTTCGTGCCTTGACTTTCCTGTCGACAAGTTATGTTTTGGCATCAAATCAATTAATTTATTTGATTTTTATTTAAATACATATTGTAATAATTTAAATATCAAGCTTGTGCCACCATTTCTAAAACCGGAGGGAGATGTTGTATGAATTGCATGTTGTCACACCGTTTTAATGATTGTCGATGAACTTGTTAATTCGATGGAGTAAAAATTTGGCATGAAGAAGGCATTATATCGTACATAAAGGATGAAGAAAAATTATTATTCGAAAATTATAGAACTACATTTTTTATTGCAAATGAGCATATGGCTCAAAATGGGATTTGTAGATTCACAAAATTATATAATAAATAAATAAAATAAATAAAATAAATAATATAAATAAAATAAATAAAATAAATAAAATAAATAAAATAAATAAAATAAATAAAATAAATAAAATAAATAAAATAAATAAAATAAATAAAATAAATAAAATAAATAAAATAAATAAAATAAATAAAATAAATAAAATAAATAAAATAAATAAAATAAATAAAATAAATAAAATAAATAAAATAAATAAAATAAATAAAATAAATAAAATAAATAAAATAAATAAAATAAATAAAATAAATAAAATAAATAAAATAAATAAAATAAATAAAATAAATAAAATAAATAAAATAAATAAAATAAATAAAATAAATAAAATAAATAAAATAAATAAAATAAATAAAATAAATAAAATAAATAAAATAAATAAAATAAATAAAATAAATAAAATAAATAAAATAAATAAAATAAATAAAATAAATAAAATAAATAAAATAAATAAAATAAATAAAATAAATAAAATAAATAAAATAAATAAAATAAATAAAATAAATAAAATAAATAAAATAAATAAAATAAATAAAATAAATAAAATAAATAAAATAAATAAAATAAATAAAATAAATAAAATAAATAAAATAAATAAAA